>JABWTJ010000287.1:1779399-2065066 GCA_016801875.1 Solanum sitiens
ATCAAAATTAGTGGGTTTCCTTATCTGAAAGGTATGGTATACATTCTTGAATATCTTTTCATTCAAGAAGCCAATTTCCAAAATGGTTTTCAAAAGGTTTTCTAAACTCAAACTTCTTCTAACTTTGATTTCTTGTATGGGTCTTCTTGTATTTAAGTTCTAAATGTTGAAATGTATTTATCATGGTTTGAATTGATGATTTTGATGTTAAAACTCCATGAAACTCTTGTATATGCATACTACAACTTTTGGCTTGGAAATGGGTTATGTGAGCATGATTTGAGTAAGGTATGAACTTGGGTCTTCTTGTGTATGTCATCTTGGTGTAGCTACTGCCCTAAGGGCTTTAATATGGTGAAATACTGATAAATTGCTTATGGGTGATGATGGTTTGATTTGTTGATGAGTTGCTCTCATTGTATATTTCTTATTATGAATTGCTATTTGAGTGGTATGGTCCACCTTATGGGTGGCGGTGCTAATTGATGAACTTGATGTTACTTAGTATGTTTTGAGTATGTGATCTTGAAGGTCTGATATGTGAAATGAAGATATATGGGAAATGGGTCCTGTATTGTGTTTGATGTAGCTTGAATTGCATGTTTGACCTAGTTTATGTCTAAATGAAGTGTATGATTATGAGAAGCATGTAGAGTTTGTAACTTGATGAATTAAGGTTAAAGTATGTGTAGAACTTGATGATAATAAAGCGATGCTTATATGCAAGGTGTGCACATGCACACACACACACTCTTTTAAAATTTGCATTATGCCAAGTTGAGCAAAAAGGGGAATCTTGAGGTGGACATACTTCGTGAGTTGAGATGTAGTGTCTAGTAGCAACCTCTCCATTCCTAGTGAGCTTTCTAAGATAGACTATTATGTTGAGAAATCCATGGGGACTTATGCCTAGCACCGAGAGGATATGAAGGGGAGGTGGATTGCACTTCGTGAGTTGAGATGTTGTAATCCAAAGTACCTCTTGAGATGAGTACTCCTCTTTATAATAGAGTGAGTTACTTAGTAGCAATCTCCTTATCCCTTAACTATGTGCCCCCATAGGTGTAGCTATTGGAAAAGCCATGTTAACGCTAAGAAGCATGACCTTACACTAGGCAAGTAAGGATCCCTCATCCGATAGGGGTTAATATCGGGATTCCATGTCTAGCTCTCATGGTCTTTGTCGGTTAAGCTAACTCCAACAAAGAATTGATTTGAAACTAATTATCATGTATATTGTTGAATTTGTGTATGTATGTCGTGAAGTGCTCAATCCACATTAGTACTAGGAGCATTGAGTGGGAGTAGTAGTATGGGATGCTATTCTCACATTGCACTTGGTGTGACCTATACCTACTATGGGAGAAGAGTACCTTCATGAAATCCGTGTGAATGATTACTATGGTGTAGTGTTATGGATGATTATTGTGGAGTACTTGAGTAAATGGAATCCATTAGGAGTACTAAGTGGGAGTGGGAGTATGGGATGCTACTCTCACATTGCACTCGGTATGACCTATATTTTCCGTGAGTGTCTTGCATATGTTAGCCAAGGGCGTGGATTTGATTTCCAACGAAGTAAGACTAAGATTTGGTAGTTTTAAGGGTCGCTTTGGTGTGATTTGAAGGGAGGTGTAATGAAAATCCCTTCTTAGCTCACCTTAGGGAGTCTTAGGATAACCTTGGGTTAGGGCAACTTCAAAGGAAAAGAGTTCATATGACTTGGACCGTGCCATTCTATGTAAGGTCTCCATTGTAAGAATCCAATATATTCACTGTGATGCTTTATTCAATTGTCATTGTAAGCTTAGTAAGTTCATTGAAATGTTCCTTTTGATTACTCTAAGTTTTGGTAAAGTTGCCATAAAGTGTTGATGGTCGATTCTTATGTTGGTTTGTTTTTAGATTCATGAATATTGCTTTAATTGCATGACAAGTTATTTTTACTAAAATGTCCCTTTTTCTATGTGTTTTTGCAGATGCCATGCTTAGTACATTGTTGTACTAACCCCATACTTTTATATACCTTATGAGTATAGGTTGGAAGACTTTTTGGAGGATCGGAGTTGAAGCTTGAGAATTCTATCTCTCAAGAATTGGGTATGTCCTCATATATTCGAGGACATAGTTTTATGTTTCTTAGTTTCTTAATTAAGACTTAAAAATGTATTTAATTTTATTGTAAAGGGCCGTGTCCCTATGATTCCAAGTTGTGAGTTTAAGTTGGCTTGTGACGATAAGATTTCCTAGTATTTATGAAAAGACTCCTTTTATTATTATTATCGTAAAAAAATTTAATTCCGCACTACTTTTCATGCTTTATGTTATGAATGCTAGTTAGAGGGCTTGTACGAGACCCCAAAGGGGTCAAGTACGCCCGGTCATGATTCGAAGGTTTCCCTAACTTTTACGGGGTGCTTTCGGGTCGTGACACTTATGTATTGATTATGTTGTTTAAACAAGAAGCCTAAGTAAGCTTCATAAGCGAGGAGTCTAAGTAAACTCTATACATTGTATGTGAGAGGTCTATGCAAACCTCAATATATAAAAAGTTTAACTTTTTCCGAATTTTTTACCAATGATGTGCTATGATGTACGCTAAGGGATGGTCTTAATCCTCTTCGAGAATGACGACGTCAGTAACGAATAGGGGTACTTTGGGTCGTTACAAAAAAGGACAAATAAAAATAACAAATGTGTGGCAAATAATTATTAAAAATATTTATTTTTGGCGTCACATCACTTATAACCCGATCTTTCTCCAAAGGTTCATAGACTATTACGGTACCTAGGAGTGACGACTCACAAACCTTAAACCACCCAACCAGAGACCTACATCTCCTACCATAAAGTGCTTCCAATGGATCCATGTAAATACTCAAATGGTATCTATTATTATATGATAACTCAATAAACGGAAGAGATTGTTCCAATTCCATTTAAAGTATATCACACAAGGTCTTAGCATATCCTCTCGGTTTTATAAAGTACGCTCCGCTTCACCATCCATATTCGAGATGGAAAGCGGTCTTAAGCCTTACTTGTGTACCCAATCCTTTTTAAAAAGACCTCCAAAAATGAGAAGTGAATTGTGCAATTCTATCCAATATGATGGACAAAGGGATCCCATGAAGACTCACAATCTCGTCTATGTAGATCCTTGCATAATCCTCCTTCGTACAGGTTGACTTGACGGGTATAAAATGAGAAGATTTGGTCAACTTATCCACAATAACGCAAATTGAGTAATTTTGCCTCCGGCTTCGACGCAACGCAACAACGAAGTCCATATTAATTTCATCCCACTTCAAAGTAGGAACACCCATCGCTTGAATTAGACCACTAAGGTTTACATTTTCGGCTTTCACTTGTTGAAAATTTGGACACTTAGCTACAAACTCCGCTATGTCCCTTATTAGGCCATCCAACCAATATACCTCTCTAAGATCACGATATATTTTGGAGGAACCGGCCTGGATAGAATAGTGGGAACCATGATCTTCTTCTAACACCCTATTCCTCAAATCTTCAACATCCTGTACACATAATCTATTTTGGTACCTTAACACACCATCCCCCCTTGGGAGAATGACTCATTCAACTTACTAAGTACCAATTTCTTCAAATCCATCAATAGCGGATCAAGATGTTGTTTAGACTTCATTTCAACCACTAAGGATGACTCATAGTTGTTATGAACCATAAAACCACCATTTGGGGAATCTTCCAATCGAAAACCCAATCTGACCAACCTATGAACATCCTTCACTAGGTCTTTCTTACCTTCTTCCACATGAGACACACTACCCATGGTTATGCAGTCACATCCGGGAAGTACCCCCTAGACGTAACCGGCGTCGTTGTCCTCGGAGAGGACACGAACTAGCCTCTTAGCATTCATCATTACATTCATAGGTTAAAAATGCGGAAAATCTAAAAAATTTCTTCTATATCTATCATGAGGTTTACATAAACCTCTCGCATACACATAATATATTCATATCGAGTATACATAGACCATTCGTATAAGAAGATTACATAGTCTTCAACTTTTATGGAACACATATGTAGATAAGATACAATATATCCTTAAAACGGATGTCTCATAAAATTACAATTTAAACAAGAGTATAGTAATTAGCCCATATATCAATACAATAAAAGCCACATATAGGCAATACAATCTTAGTACTCAAATGAAAGAGAATGAACAAAGTGTCTTTAAGAATAATCAACATCCAATGCTAGAAAGTGTCATTGTCCTCGAAGTGGAGAAGACCTAACCAACTTGGAGAATGAGAATCCAAGTCTTCCTTCAAAAGTCATCACGAACCCTTCAATGACCGAAACCTAAAAAGTTTGGGAAAAGGGATAAATGGGGTTAGCACATCATTTGTACTAAGTATAGGACCACATGCACATACAACATACAAATCATGATAAAAAGGGACATTTCATCAATGCATGAAATTTACTTGGAAGCCATATGCACATGCAAGAACCAATACAAGTCATTAGTACATATTCATTAAGTCAAGACCAAGTACATCACAAGACCAACAATACTAAGTCTAGTCAAGTCAACATGCATATCAACATAATTGAACACATAATCAAGACAACTCTATCATCAAATTATAATATCAACAAGCATGTATAAGAGTTCATAACATAACATAATTAATACCATTACTCATAAACCCTCATTAAGTCCACTAGGGCAATCACTAAGTAAGGCCCTATAACCTTACTCAACCAAGTAAACCTAACAAGAACCATAAGCAGTGCCCAACTTCATATACCATATCATTAAGAGTAAACATCATCATACTTTAGCAATAGAGACCAAACACATGTTCATAAGTGAAACAAAAATCACATAATGTCATTAACATGTAAGATCATCGTATACATATCATTTACATTTATAGGCATATAAATACGTAAAAACATCCTTCTAAGACTTCCCTCAAGGCTACCTAGTGCAATATATAGGTAGAGTCTCATACCCCTACCTAGACTAAGCTAAACCCCATAGATCATCCTAGTTAGAGTTCACTTTATTACTTCATTTTACCTTTTGGGGACATCTTGCATTAACCGACATAGACCACATGAGCTAATGTGGAATCTGGTGTTATAGAACCCTACACCAAAAGAAGGCGGACTACTTGCCAAGGTAGTACAAAAACATGAAGATAACATCTATGTGGATCCACTAGCTAGTATTCCTATGCGGGCTACATAGTACAAGAACAAGGAGATTTAGTTTGGACCTTCTTTACGCTACATGCATTATAGTCTCCAATATCATGAGTACATTAGTGATCCTACCTTCCCTGTGTGGGAATGGATACTCCTTACTCTAGTTCACTCGGTGCTAAGCTAGAGTCCCTTTTGAAATGTCTTTAATCCTTTATTAAACATCACAACTTAGTTAATGTCATAGGGTCCACCCCTTATATAATCATCATGATAGCTTAATATGAATTTCATGATTATTGTCCTTTCATTTCAATTCACATATGTGAGGTTAGCACCTTTACATATCACATTATAAAAAGGCACATTGGTAAGTTATGACCATCCTTATAACATTTACATCTTAGACAATAACTCACATACCATAATTCAAGACATTCAATTTCAACATCATACCAACCTTAATCAATCTTAACATAAGGTATACTTCAATACAACTTCATCACCAAACACAAGTAATCATAATTGAAGTAAAGAATTGGGATCACAAGACTTACCCCAATCTCCTTCACAAGCAATCTTCAAGGTTTTACCATCAACCATACAATTCAACCAAACAATGGGGTAAATATCATCACACAATAGTAATTAACATAATAATAAAGTCGATTTAATCACTGCACAACAATTCATCACTAGTTCATACCCTAGGGTTAGGGACTTAGGTCAAATTCATGATCTACTTCTCAACCTACGGTAATTAATAAAGAACTAGAATTATTGACTTACAATGAATTATAACTACTCATAATTATTTAAAGAAATCATAAACAAAGCAATGTAGAAAGTAAAATTCTAGAAGAAAACCCACTTGAAAACTCTCCTTTTTGAAATCAATTTGTAGGAACCCTTTGGGGAAAGAGATCCCAAAATTAAATGGAATCCCATAGCTTACTAATTGATGAAGTTGGATGGAGAAAAGACCCCTCCTTGCATCCCTAGAACCCTCCTTTTCTTTGTCTTCTATGGAGTTTCTTTGGGAGAGAGAAAGAAGGAGAGAAGGAAGAGCAATTGGTTTTTGGGAATTATGAGAGTTAGGTTTAGTTTAATTAGGTTTGGGGTCATTATAGAAGTCATAATATAACCTAATAATACCTCCCTTAACCCCTAAATAATTAATTAAACACTTAATTAACTAATTCAATTAATTAAAACAAAATAGAAAAATAGAGGCCTGACCCACGAGACCCCAACTGACGGGCCGTAGGGAAGTTGACGCCCTTGCCCTCCTCTGTCCTGCACATCCGTCGTTGGTGTTAGAGATTGGTCCAAATGGACCTTTATCCAAAATGGCTAAGTTTTTGTCAACGGAGGTAATCGACGCCCATATATCAGCGTACGCTCCGTCGCCTACAGTCCGTTGATGGACACTGTCCACACTGCCTTACTTGGAAGCTTTTGAAAAATTGCAAGGGTCCTCCTCAAGGACTCCTTGTTTGTATTTGTGGAGTTGTACCCGGACGTTTTAACTATACACCAACTCTAGTATGTGTTAGACACCTTACCACCAAATTTCATTGAATTTCGAGTCCTAAAACCTAGTCAAAGAGCCTAAGGCACAATAGCACCTTTTGAACTAGTTTTCGGACGTCACCGACGTTTCTTGAAGTTTTGATTCTAAAACTTTATAAATGACATATATACATCATATTTTACCTTAAAACAGTGTTACAACCCTTAGACTCTCATGTTAGGCTCTAGTTTAGGCTTTAGACTTTCGGAGTATTACATTATCCCCCTTAAGGAACATTCATCCCTCAATGACACAAAAATTCTTTAAAAGGAAGGAATAGACTCAAGACTAGCATCCCAACAAACAACAACATATATGTAATATCCTAAAATGAACTAAGCTAAAATAATGTTTCGTAAATGTTTCTGTCAAGCCTGGAATCTAGACCCCAGACGAAAGCGACGTCGTTGACCTCTCAGAGGTCGCAGACAAGCCTACTTACGTCATTCTTACTTTACATAGGTTAATTTTAGCGGAAAATTTGAAACTTTTTGTTTCTAAATATTTGCTTACTAAACAATTCTAGTACATTCGTAATTTGTTCACCATCAACCATCTAACATTAAGAGATAATCAAATGAAAGGAATAGTTCAATACTTATAAAGCGTATAATTGCCAAAATGGCACCAACACATAGTCTGAATAAAAACAGAAAAGAAACGCTATTGGAACATGCTCCACCAGCTCAACTCTAAATCTAAGCTAGAATATAAAACAGTAGCATCCTCGAAAGCATGAGGACCTACCAACTCCGGATGAATGCTGGACGTCCGGATAACTGCAACGATGATCCTGTAGCTCTATCGTCCACCTGTGCGTGCACCTAAAATAGTAGAGTTTGTATAGGGTTAGTACACACTTGTACTAAGTATGGGTATATGCAATCACACACCAAGGACATGCATGAGAAAGAATAGCTCTTTCCTAAAAACGTGATTTTTGGAAGTCAAGTCAGTAGACTTGCCAAATTGGTATTAGGAAAGTTTCCAAATTTGGATTAGGAACGTAAATGATCTTTCCAAATTTGGATTAGGAAAGTCAGTGAGCTTTCCAGATTTGGAATAGGAAAGTTATGCCATGAGAATAACATACATCATCATACTTTTCACATTTGCACACGGCACATAACATTTACACATAGCACATATCATATAACATACAGTACATTTTGCATGTAGCACATAACTTCTTTCATAGCATTCAATCATATGCCATGAGACCTTAGAATCATGGACTTGACATTAAGACATCCCAGAAATGAGGGCTCAACATATGGGACCTCAACTAGAGAGTCTTCATTAGCAAACACAGAGTCTGCTTCGTTCATTCATACGTACTCCATTTCATTTCGTTCATAGGCTAGTGTAAACACCAGCTATACCTAGGATGTAGTTTAAGACTTTCATTAGGTTCGTTGTGCAATGACCAAGAATGACCTAATGTCATTACTTGAATCTAACTCACCTTTTGATTATCCTATTCTAACACCTTTGGTATCATTCATTTCATTATGTTCTTCATTTGAGGCTGGCCTCATTCATTTTTTGGGAACTTTAACTTCAACCGACATAGATCATGTGAGCATCATGAAATCCAGTGTCTCCCCCACACCGAAAAGAGGTGTAATCACCGGCCAAAGTGACCCAAAAACATGCTAGCGTACATGGGAATATAACCCCCGCCAGATCCCTATATTGGTAGTATAGGTTCGAAGACTAGAAGATATAAAGAGACCCATACCCGGCAAGCCGGACAGTCTCATCTCATGAGAGTTACGTGAACCTCCGCCCTTCCCGAAAGAAGGCATCACCGCTCATAGCTAGTCTATCGGTGCTCAGTATAAAGTTCCATTTCATTCATCTCATACATCATGGAAGCTGGCTTCTAGTATGAGGACATCATAGCTCATTAGATGATTTCTCATCTCATCATTCGTACTGAGTGTGTTAAGCTCAATACTCTCATTAGAGTGTTCATAGAGACTGGTCTCTTCATTATCTTACACTCTCATAGGTGAGTACGTATTGGTAGCATTTACTTAGGCTCATTTGAGATTGCTCTCATCATTTACATTAGCCTCATATCATGTTGTCACCACATTCATCATCATTAGCACCTTTTCTTTTCATAGTTATTCACCTATTATTACGTGAATGTTTATTTCATCATATTCCAATGCACTTGGCCATTTGGTGTGTTTCACACCCTTACTTAACCCTTCTAGGATTTCATTATTTCATTGTTCATTTCATCATTTCATTGTTCATCTCATCATATGCCAATGCACTTGGCCATTTAGTGTATTTACCCTCATACTTAACCCTTCTAGGGTTCATCATTTTATTTCATACATCTTAGGTTCACTTACTTTTGAACGTATGTTAGACTTATGCGTCTATACATTCAAGTCATGACAGTTCATTCATATTGCGTCTAAGATTATATGATACAAGACTTATGCATCTTGTATATGTGCCAAGATCTTGATTTCTATCTAAGTATGTGGCATTATTCTCGGATATTTTATTCACGTATGACTTATGTATCGATACGGAAACTTGAGCAAGGAAACCCAAGTCTTGAATCAATTGGATATCATTTATATTTTTAATTGATTTTTATTCTAATATTCATAACATTATGACTCTAAGTTAAATCACAATATTAACATTGAAGGATTAATTTTCTCCTTAGTAATAATCCTAATTTAGCCGAAGGGTTGTGGGTTCGAACCCCCACAACCCCTTTTTAATTTTTATTAACTTCTCCTTGCCCAATTTCGCCTAAACCAAGAGGTTGTGGGATCAAACCCCCACAGCATCTTTTATTTTATTCTTTAATTAGCCTAAGTAGGGAGGTTGTGGGTTCGAACCCCCACAGCCTCCTTACTTTTAATTAATTTTCGCTAGGGGATGTGAGGTGGTGTATTCGAACCCCCACAGCCCCATATATATTTTTCTTTTTATTTTCGCTAAGTTGAGGGCATTGGCAGTGAGGTCGTGGGATCAATCCCCCACACCCTCACCTGCTTTATTTTTTCTTTATTCTCCTTCTTCCTTGCTTCCCACGAGTCATGTGTTCGATTCCCCCCATCCCCATTTTTTTATTAATTCATTTCGTGGGCAGCAGCTAAGGGGTTCGAATCCCCTTAGCCCCAACACATTTTTTTAAAAAAAAATTCCAGCCTCTTGGTCATGTGAGGTCTTGGGTTCGATTCCCCTTGACCTCACCTATTTTAATCACTTTTAAAACTCTTCCAAAATTTCCAGAACCTGCCCGAAATCAACATCACAAGCTGGAAATTTTGATTACCTTTTTGCAGCCTATTTTCTCCACTTTTTAACGTTAAAAGTTCATGCATTTGGAGTAGTGTTTAGTGAGTCCTTTAGGTGCATTTTCATGGATATATTTGGCCAAGAGTTCATCATTAAATTCACCCACATTACACTTAAATGAACATCATCATTTACATAAGTTTATACAGTTAAAATGACACCCAAAATCATATCAAACTTGAAGCCACAAATCAACACTCATTTACAGTAAGTTTACATTAAACTTTTTCACATACACACACATATTTTCGGCAACAAAGCTTGTCATTCATATGATTCCAAATACATGTTCATGAACATATTCATCACGAAAACAGATTGCAACACCTAATTTCTACCAGCAAACATACCAACCTATGATTTGATGGGAGCTAAGGACAGGGATATGCAACGGGGAACAACTTAGTTTTCGGATTAAAATCGTCTGAGTCCTAAGGGTCTCTTGGGAAAGGGACCAAGAGTAAGAAGACCCATACCTTTATATTTTTTTTCCTTGTTCAACCACGAAATTGCTGCCCAAATCCTCTCCAAAAATCAGTCCAAGTTCAACACTTCAACACCAATCGACGGAAGACTCCTCCCCTTTGCTTAAAGTGATGGATTTATGTTGTTTTCTTAGATTTTTGTTATGAGTTCTTCAAGTGTGAAGAAATTCAATATATTTTCTGTTTTTGAACTTGTTTTGGCAGAGATAAAACGTGAGAATGAGTGGTTAAACGTGAGAGAGAGAGTGAGTGAGTGAGAGTGGCTTAAAATTAGGAGTTTTAGTTTGGCCTCGTGTGGGATGCGCAGCAGCCCCTGAAAATCTACATGTCTGCCCATGTTGGGGTCCTCCTCAAGGACCCTTCGGGTGGTCCTTGAGGTGTCATTACCGGACATGTGGACCCTTTGTACTACATATTATCTATTGAAAGTCTTTTTATAAGTTTTTACTTCATTTGAAACTCCCAAACCTTTACCAAACATAGGGACGTTAACTAGTTCAATTTAGCTAGTTTCTGGACGTCAAGGTCTTTCTTTATCGTTTTGTCTCTGACATTTTCTTAATGAGTTTATTACATTAATATAGGTCTGGAAACTTCATTTTAACTATTTTTTAATAGGCTATGCTCTATTCCAAGTCATGGAACTTCGGGAGTGTTATATTATTCCCCCTCCCCCCCCATAGGAACATTCGTCCCCAAATGACACTAAAATCTTTTGGAGGGTAAGGATAGACTCAATACTAGAAGCCCAACAAACAACAATATAAATTCATAATGAGTCACAACTCATAGTAATTCTTCACAACTCCCTTGAACACATACTACAATACTACACATAGCAAGTCAATTCATGATGCACAACATATAAGAGCTTCAATATTTCATAAAACATAATGAGGGACTAACTCCTCATTACTAACATGAGCTCAAAATACACCAAAGAGTTACCATGCTATCATTCTTCTACAGACAATAACAAAACAGCAAAATCTTAAGAAGACACATGCATACACATTTCATATAAGTGCAAGAATAGAGTATGAAGGCATTTTCTAAAAACTCAAATTGGTACAACTTTTACCAAAACATGAACCAATTTAGAAAGCAAGTGAATTTCATATTTATTCATAAATTTCTTTATTAGGAGAAATATCTAACCTCAAGGAATAAAAATATGAGGGTAGAGGGACTTCATGTCGGCTTCGGCCTCCCATGTTGCACCCTCATCAAGATGGTTCCTCCATAGAACTTTTATGAAGGCGACCTCTTTGTTCCTAAACTTCTTGACTTGGAGATCTAGGATCTCAACCGAAAACTCTTCAAAAAAGAGGTTCTCATCCACCCCTACACCTTCAATAGGAAGAATGACACCGGGTCGCCTATGCATTTCTTGAGCATAGAAACATGAACCACTGGATGAACTGAAGCTAGTTCATTAGGTAGTTTCAGATCATAGGCAACTTTTCCAAGCCGTTGTAAGATCTCATAAGGACCAACATACCAGGGACTTAACTTCCCCTTTTTACCAAATCTCATCTCCCCATTAATAGGTGAAATATTCAGATAGACATGATCACCTATTTAAAACTCAATGTCTCTTCTTCTATTGTGGGCATAAGACTTTTGCCGACTATAGGTTGTCTTCAATCTATCTTTAATGGTTCAAACTTTCTCTATTGCCTCATAGATAATCTCGGGATTAAGGAGTGAGACTCACCAACCTCAAACCATCCAACCGGAGACCTACATATTCTACCATAAAGAGCTTCAAAAGGTGCCATGGAGATGCTCGAATTGTAACTATTATTGTGGGAGAACTCAATATAAGGTAGATGATAATACCTACTTCCTTTAAAATCAATAACACAGGCTCTTAATATACATTCAATGGTCTAAGTTGAACTTTCCGCTTGGCCATCCATCCGAGGATGAAAATCGGTGCTAAGTTTCACTTGAGTACCTAAACCCTTTTGAAAAGCCTTCCAAAAATGAGAAGTGAATTGGGCACCTCTATCCGAAATGGACAAAGGAATCCCATGAAGACCCATAATATCATTAATGTATATTTTTCCATAATATTTGGCGGTATAAGTAGACTTAACGGGAATAAAGTCGACAGATTTGGTCAACCTATCCACAAAAACCCATATTGAATCATTTTGCCTCCAGGCTCGAGGCAACCCAACAACAAAATCCATATTGACGTCTTCCCACTTCCATGTAGGAACATCCATGATTTAGGTTAAACCACCCGGTTTAAGATGTTCAACTTTAACCTGTTGGCAATTTGGACACTTAGCAACAAACTCTGCTATGTCCCTTTTTATACCATCCCACTAATAGACCTCTCTAACGTCATGAACATTTTTGTGGCACCCGAATGTAAAGAATAACGAGAACCATGGGCTTCTTCTAGAATTCGATTTCTCAAATCCTGAACATCCGGTTCACATAATATCCCTTGTTACCAAAGAACACCATCCCCCCCCCCCCTTGGGAGAATGACTCATTCAGCTTACTAAGTACCGATTCCTTCAACTCCATCAATAGAGGATTGAGGTGTTTCTTAGACTTCACTTCAACCACTAATGATGAGTCAGTGTTATGATGGACCATAAAACCACCATTTGGGAATCTTCTAACCTAACTCCTAAACGATCCAACCTATGAACATCTTTCACAAATTTTTTCTTCACTTCTTCCACATGAGACACACTACCCATAGTTATATGAATCAAAGCATCCGCAACCACATTGGCCTTGCCAGTGTGGTAAAGGACACTCATGACGTAATTCTTCAAAAGTTCTAACCATCTTCTCTGTCGGAGATTCAACTCCTTTTGTGTACACACATATTGAAGACTTTTATGGTCAGTAAACACATCTGCATGCACACCATACAAGTCATGTCTCCTTATTTTTAAGGCAAAAATAACAGCTACTAACTCAAGGTCATGAGTCGGAGAGTTCTTTTCATGAACTTTGAGTTGCACAGAAGCTTAAGCTATCACCTTGCCATTTTTCATGAGAACACATCCCAAGACCACTCGAAAAGATCCGAAATACACTACAAAGGCTTTATTACCCTTCGGTAAGGTCAACACCAGGGCAGAGGTAAGCTTATATTTCAACTATTGAAAACCTCTTTCACAAGCTTCCAACCACTCAAACTTCACCTTCTTTTGGGTCATGGCTGTCAAAGGAGAGGCAATGGACGAAAATACATCAACAAACCTTCTATAATACCTGGCGATACACAAGAAACTTCTTATGTCAGTGCTAGTCAAAGGTCTAGGCCAATTTCTGACTGCATGTGTCTTCTTCGGATCAACTTCTACACCCTCACCAGAGATAACATGGACAAGAAAAACAACTGACCTCAACCAAAATTCACACTTACTAAATTTGGCAAAAAGTTGGTGTTCTTTGATGACTTGCAAGGCCAACCTCAAGTGACTCTCATGCTCATTTTCATTCTTGGAGTGTATCAAAATATCATCAATGTACACAATAAAAAATGAGTCAAGGTAATCTTGGGAAACTATATTAATTAGGTCCATAAATGCCACCGGGGCATTTGGTAACCCAAAAGACATAACGAGAAATTCATAGTGACTATATCTAGTTCGAAAAGTTGTTTTGGGAACATCTTCACCCCTTACCCTAAGCTTGTGATATCCCGACCTTAAGTCAATCTTGGAAAAGTAGCTAGCACCATGGATTTGATTAAATAGATCATCAATCTGAGGTAGAAGATACTTGTTCTTTATGGTGACCTTATTAAGTTGGCGATAATCAATGCACATTCTAAAAGACCTATCCTTCTTCTTAACAAACAAGACCGGAGCACCCCATGGAGAAATACTAGGCTGAATAAAACCCTTGTCTACTACATCTTTTAGTTGGAGCTTCAACTCTTTCAATTCAGTCGGAGCCATCCTATATGGAGAAATAGAAATGGGTTTCGTATTTGGTATTTAATCAACGCTAAAGTCAATTACACATTCGGGAGGAATTCCTCAAAGGACATTAGGAAAAAACTCTGGATATATCCTTACTACGTGGACTGACTCAATAGGAGGAGATTCACATTGTAGGTCCTTAACCCTCACCACATGGTATAAACAACCCTTGGAAAACATCCTACAAGCCTTCAAATGAGTAAAGATTTTACCCTTTAGAATAAAATTTACCCCCTTCCACTCTAGAATGGGTTTGTTTTGAAATTTAAACTTCACTACCCTTGTTCTACAATCTATGGAAGAAAAACATTCATTCATCATACCCAAGAAGATATCAAAATTAAACATGTCAAGTTCTACCAAATCAACAAGAGTAACTCTATTGGGAAGCATATCTTTTTGCAAACACAGAGTCACCCATTTGGGTAAAAACCGAAAAGTGTTCAATCAAAACATCGGGAAGTACATCAAACTTCCTAGCTACCAAAGGTGTAATAAAAGAAAGGGTAGCACCTGGGTAAATCAAAGCATAAACATTAACAGAAAAGACTAGCCTTGAGTGCATAGAAACGATTTTTTTTTGGAAATTCGGAGTTATGAACGCTTGATTGAGCTTGGCTATTCCCTTTTACTTGACTCCTCACATTAGGACAATCTTTCACCGTATGGCCACCTTAGCCACAACCATAGTAACTATTAGTTCCAACAAGGCATTCACCCACATATTTCTTACAACACTTATACCACAAATTGGTCTTTTTCTTGGTGGATCAACATTTCTCCCCTTTTGAGGTTTAGGATTAGAACCTCTATCATTTCGATTCTTGAAGAAATTTGAAGGGACTTGTCTTGAAAACCTTTTCTTGAACTTAGGCTTGTCTTGAACATCAAGCCTACTCTAAGAAGAACTACTTTCAAAAGACCTTGCCTTCTTAGCTTCTTTGTTCCTCTTCCTTAGACGACTCTCCTATACTTGTTATGCATGGACCATCAACCTGTAAAAATCCATATTGTGATGAAGCATGGTTGCACAACATTCTTTTTCAAGCTCTACGGACACGCCCGTTACATAACAAATCATTTCAACCCTAGCATTCGAAACCAAAGACGAAGCATAATTGGACAGCTTAATGAACTTTAAGGAGTATTCCTTAACACTCATACCTCCTTGAAGAAGGTTGACAAACTCCTCTACCTTAGCTTCTCTTTGATCCCTTGTGAAGAATCTGTCAAAAAAAAGGCCTTTTTGAAGATCTCCCAAGTCACAGGACCACCTCCTATTGCCTAATATCCTTTCACTGACTGTACCATGTCTGAGCAACGTCCTTGAGTTGATAGGCAGCAAGCTCATCCTTCTCAGTAGTACTCACCCCAATATCAAACAAGATCTTATAGACCTCATCAAGGAAATCTTGGGGGTCTTCATCAACTTTTGATCCAAGGAAAATAGGAGGATTCATCCTCGTGAAATCTCTCAGACGGCTAGCCATAGTACTAGCATGTTGATTCTCTCGAGGAACAACCTATTTGTTAGATTTTGCCGTAATGGCTTGAGCATGAGTGTTGATGGCTTGGGCCATTTGGAACAGGGCTGCCCTCACCTCACAATCCGTCATGGCCGAAGGATTGACCGTAAGTTGTGTTACAGCTTCAAAATTACATAGGTGAAACTAGAGCCTAACATTCTTGTCATGAGAGTCTAAGGGCCTAAAATGTTTGTAATATGGTTATAAGGCATTGTATAAGAGTTTAGGTGAATTGGAAGTCAAACGTCAAGGGACGACTAAGACGTTCGACGACTAAGTCACCTATGTGCCACATATATGTTTTTATGTATTTATGTTTGTTTAATGAGTCTATAAGGTCCTTATATGAGCTATAATGGTGTATATAGTAATTGTGTCAATTTTCATGAAGTTTGGAGGTCAAACGTCTAAGAACGTCCGTGACGTTCGAAAGGTTTGCCTTGAAACTACCTTGTGTATCTTAGCATGTTTCGCCGAGTATTACGTGTTTTTTCTTATGAAATTGATGTGATAGGTTCTTAACATGTGTATTACTTTATTTTGGTTTTATAACTACAGGTAAAACTC
Source organism: Solanum sitiens (assembly GCA_016801875.1). NCBI lineage: Eukaryota > Viridiplantae > Streptophyta > Magnoliopsida > Solanales > Solanaceae > Solanum > Solanum sitiens. The sequence goes on from JABWTJ010000287.1 coordinate 1,796,051, forward strand.
CCCAAGGACCAACCAAAGGGTCCTTGAGGAGGACCCAACTTTTGGGCAAAAGCTGTCCCAAGTTGGCAGTTCAATGCCTTAGTGTTCACGGACCACTTCACGGCCAGTAGAGTGCACTACGGTCCATGAAGTTGGCCGTGAAACTTCCTTATCCATTTGGAGGCAAGGAAAGGCAATGAAGATACTTCCCCAAGGACCACAAACTGTCAAAGGAGCCGTGAAACACCTACACGGTCTGTGAAGGTGGCCGTAGTCCATGGGCGGGCTGTCCAAAAAGTGATTTCCAAAATAATTTTATTAGGCTTTTCATTAATTGAAGTTGATTTTAAAGGGATTATATGATTAATATAAATAGTCTAAATCCTTAAAACATTCCTTTAACTCATTATACAAGACCCCAAATCAAAACCCCAAAAGTTCTCTCTCAAATCATTTCCTCCATTGTTGAAACCTCAAGCTTCAAGGAAGAGGACGAATTCCTCAAGGTTTTCACCCAAATTTCGTGGGTAACTTATCATAAAGGTACGTTTCTTCATCCTTGAAACTCTATTCATCAAGGATCCCAAAATTCAAAGTGATGTCTAAAGTTTTTAAAAGATGAACTTGTCCAATTTTATGATCTATCCATGTGTTATTAAATTAAAGGTTTGGAATCATTATATATTGATTATATTGATGTTAATTTTATGATTTAAATATAATTGTCCTATGAACCCATGTAATTCATGAAACCTAGTTTTTGACTACTTTGAGGTTGACTTGATATTGTTTTAATGCTTATGAATTCTAGTGTAGTTTTCTATGGGCTATTGAATAATGTAAGAATTATATTCAATTGATGTATATGCTGTATTATATTGATAAATATATATTGAATTGACCTATATTAATTCAGTATTATTTTTTTTTGTATTGAATTGATGATCATGACCATGGGTAAAGGCCTATTGGTATTGAATTGGATGATGTAGCTATGAATTGAAGTGGTGAATGGATTGGTTGTACGCTTCCCTAATTTTCTTTATTTATGTAATGTATGGTCCACTTATGGTGGAGATGCTATGTCAATGATGTGGCCTTGTTGGCGTTACTTTATGTATTATGATGATCATGGCCTTGTCGGCAAGTACTTGATATACTATGATGATTTGTGTAGTTGATTTATGTGAAGTATGATCATATCTATCTACATGTGAGTAATCTGAAAGTATGTGTTCTTCTAGGTGATCATGTTATATTATGATTATGTCATTATGTGTGTAGTCTTAGAGTAAATGCATGATTATTCCTACTTTATTATATGAGTATATGATGGTTATATTTATGATGTTATAGTGGTATATATTATGACTTAATGATGATAATGGTTATATGTGATAAAGTGAAGTCTTGGTGTGTCTTGAGTGGTAGACATGTGTCCCTTACTTGGTTCATGTATGAATGTGAATATGAGATGCCTCGACTTAGGATGCTAAAGCCTCTTAGTATTGTATGTATGAATGACATAGGACCTTGAATGATGCTACGAAGATCCTTTATGTGAAACCTTAAACCTAGTGGTAAGGTTATGAACCTTGAAGTCGAAAGCCGTAATGGTATCCTTCTTGTAATGAATGGTGGACTTAAGGTTTATTGGCTGGAACGGTATCATATCATCCTTAGGAAAGTCATTAAGCTATCTTCGTCTCCATTGTATGGCAACCCTAGGGGACCTCTTTGGTAGGGTGAATGTTATTGGGTTATGAACTAGATATGGAACCCCTTTATATGATCCTTTAATGTGAATTACTCTATGAGAACAAAGGCTAGCACCGAGTGAGTATGGAAATGGAAGTAGCTCTAGTTAATAATGAAGCTAGGGTGCGAAGTAAACCCTTCATATTACTTAACCATGTGCTTACATGGGATGTATTAATGTTCTACCCTTTGAAAGTGGAACACCCTCAATCGGAGTAGGTTACAACTCCGGATTCCATGCTTTGCTACCATGGTCTATGTCGTTTATTCCCTATTATCATCATATGGTATACGTACTAGTATTGGGGAAGTTCTATGAAGTTTAGGTGGTGGTATGGGACGCTATCTAGACATGACACAATAGGCTTTGAAGATGTTAGTAAGAGTCCCTAGGTCTTCTTCAAGACAATTACATTAATGTCCTTATGTGATGAATGTCTTAAATGAACTAAAGAATGAAATGACTTAAGTTAAGAAAGTATGTTAAATTATTAAGTACTTGTCTACAGTAGTTAAGGGTTGTCTAGTTAAGGTGATAAGGGGCATAGGAATGGTCACTTCATCTCTTACCTAGATGAGTCTTAAGAATGACTCTAGGTTAGGAAAGTTGGTTGATTAAGTAGACATGATCAAAACTTAGGTAGTCTCAAGGATTAATTAGTTAATCTTGAAGAGGTCATGTATCGACATTCTATTCTTGATTTACGTGAGTATGTATTTTGATAAGCTTTGGATAGGAGAATGTCATATAACATGTATGTTGTTGTATTAAGTGAGAATGATCTTATCCTAGGTAATCTAAAGGATCACTTAAATGTGTGTGAATGGATTGTATGGGCGGTCTCTTCACAACTCACTCAAGTGACACTTAGAATCACCTTTGGTAGGAGGATATCTCTTTGTCTTACTTAAGTGAGTCTTAGGATAGCTTTTATTGGGATGATTGCATGCTAGAAAGTGTTCTATGTAAAGTTGAGGGACTTCACTGTAATAGTGAAGGAGTTCACTGTAAAAATGAATTAGCTCAGTGTAAAGTGTTCCATAAAAATGTGATAAATTGCTTAAGTGACTTCTTATGTGTTTCTAAGGTGTTAAATTGTTCTTATGCTAATACTATGATGTTTTAATCAAAAAGAGCATATTTCCATTAAATGTCTGTTGTCATGATTTTTATGCATGATGCCAATACTTAGTACATGTGTTTGTAGTAATTCCATATATATTTCTATCTCTCTAGTGGTTGGTATGTGAAGATCATTGGGAATCAAGGCTTGGATTATAGCATCATTCAAGTGAAGTTGAAGCATGTCCTCTCTTGATTTGAGGGCATAGTTATCTGACATTTCTTTTATATTGAAGTATTGTAATAGACTAAGTATTTCTATATGTTGATGTATGGGTCGTGTCCCAAGTTTTCTCATGTCTAAGATTTGATTACATTGAGACTTTGTATTTCCTATGATTTTTATATGAAACAGTTTTTGAATGACTATTTGCATGTTGTGAAAAGTTTTATTTCCGCACTACTATTCATTATGTAGATTGCGATGAACAATATGAAAGGGCTTGTACAAAACCTCCGAGAGGTCAAGTACGTCGTGTTATGATTTGAGAGTGTCATATCTTCTAGGGTGTACTCTCGGGTCGTGACAACTTGATCATTCATTCGCAGCAGCTTGCACTTGAGAAGGAACTTGATTTCCTTGGGTAGTTGTTCCCGCATTCGCAATCTCCTCTTCTACTCTTCTCGCGGGTGTCCTTCCTGTTTTAATCGCCTATAACCATAAGAAAGTGAATAGATGCTAAAAGACACGTAGAGTCAAAACTCTAGAGGCACGACATAGGATTACCAAGAAAAGAGAATTTTTTCCTAATCATCACATAGCATCTCATCCACAATTTTGGCGCGCTTTACAATCATGAAAAAGACACTAGGTAATGTGGTTTAGTGAGACATTGATCCTAAAGATATTCAACCTCATGCTCTGATACCAACTTTTTCATATCCGGCGAGCAACCCCCAGATGCGACCGACCTCGTCGTCCTCTCAGAGGATTCAGACAAGCCCTTAGTGTTTGTCATAACATGTCATCTATTAAAATTTACGGAAAAATAAAAATATTTCATACTTATGTACAGATTGAGGTATACTTAGAACTCTCACATAAAAGCTTACTTAGTCTTTACTTGTAGCAACATGTTAACATACATATGTTATTCTAAAACTTTTCTTATATAAAAACCATCTAAATAGTATAATTAGAACTTAGTCAATAAAATGTCAAGATGCGATATAGGCCTTACTACAATAGAATCCAAATAACATAAAACGGAATAAAGAGAATTCTTAAAAACTACTAAAGTCTTCATAAGCTAGAATAGGGAAAAGATAGCATCCCCGAACATGAGGACCTACCAACACTTGGAGAAACAGTTCCAACCTTCTTCAATCAGCCTTCTTAATCTTCAATGGCCGGACCCTATAGTTGTAGTAATATAAAAATAAGGATTTAGTATGCCACATGTACTAAGTATGGGTATATATACATAAACATTTATGGACATGCATGAAAAGGGCCATTTATTTGGAAATCATGCTAAGTCAGTCGAAAACCTTCAGTGCACATACAATAGAGCATATACGAGATAAGGATCACAATCAACATAAAGCGTTGTCATAATAAAAGACATAATATGATAACGTCATATTAACATTTCATATTCAAAAGTGCATGTCAACTTAGCATGCAAAACACTTACCAATGATCTCATCCCAAGCCTACAAGTGCAATGATCATGTGAAGCCCCATTACCCCACATAACCAAGTAAACAAGATAGAAGTAACATCAGATATCATAAGCATTGTACATTCCATATCATCTTATTACATAAGAATAATCTCCTAGGATTTCCATTAGAGTCAACTTGCGCAATGTCTAGATAGAGTCCGATACCCCTACCTATACTAAGTAAACTCCTCTAGTCACCCTAGTCAATGTTTATTTACTTGTCTTTCATTTTTAGTTGAGGTATCAATCCCTTTAACCGACACTAGACCATGTGAGCTAAACATGGAATCCGGTGTCATGAAACCCCACACCGAGAGAAGGTGGTCTACCGGCCAAAGTAGAACAAAACATGACATAGCTTTCTAGGTGGATCCACTAGCTTGTATCCTATGGTGGCAACATATTTCAAGAAATAGGAGATATATTAGAGACTCATAGTTCCACATTACATGGCAGACTTATCTCATGAGAGTCATTGTGAACCTACTCTTCCAACTAGGGAAGGGACACCTCTCATATCTAGTTCACTCGGTGCTAAGTTAAAGTCCCTTTTTGAATTACCTTTAAGTCATCATTTATTCATAAAACCTATCATAAGTCATAGGAGATTTACTCCATGTATAAACATGATAATAAGCTCTTTAGGTTTATATGATAATTTCCTTTAATCACTACCCTTCATTTGTGAGATTAGCATATCATAATCATCTTGTGTAAGGCATACAAGAGAACATCATAAACTTGCATTATCATATCCTTATCATGATCTCACATTTAACATATTCATAGCCCAACATATATACATCATACATACTTCAATAGCATTGTAACATCATTTATAGTCTAACATAAACATCATGGAGTAATCACGACTTTAGAAGACTTACCACTTGCTTCCAAGAACCTTTATCAAGAACTTTTGTTTAATATAAAAGAATCATCCAACAACATAGTGAAATACCCAAAGCATAACCAATACCAAAACTTCAAGTAATATATAAGACCAATTCGTAATTCAGGATACGGGAAAAGGGTCATTAAGGAGTTCATTCATGACATAGTTCAAATCCCATTCATGTTATCAAGTAGTAGATATAACCCAATCAAGACCATTATTTAGAGAGGGAACATGATTCACACGAAAATCAAACATTACCAATCAATTACCCAATATTACACACTTAATTAACCATAGAAAATCGATATTATTCATCATTAGTCATTAATCTAGAGTTAGGAAGAAAACCCATTTTGTAGAGTAAAAACCCTAGAAGTTGAATTCTTGAAAACCATCTTTGAAAGGGCCTCTTGGGGAAGGAATATTAAGAGTGAAAAACACATACCTTATTGACTAATAATACATGAATTTGGATTGAAAAACTTGAAGTCTTCGTCTTCTTCCTTAAGCTTTTCTTATTCTTCACTGGAGTTTGGAAAAGAGAGCGTTCTTTAGAGAGATGGGAGGAATTTGTTTGATATGATTTGAAGTGTGTAAAAGTGGTCTAAAACTGACCTAAAATAATTATAAAGTCGTCCCATATAATACCCAAAATACCCTTCACTAAAATGGGTCTTTTTGGGAAGTTAAATTACCTAAAATACGACTTTAACGAATCTGGGAAGTGGCTGCGCGTCGCGGAGCCAATTCCAATTTTTTTTTTTCTGAATTTTTGGTCGAGGCAGTGAGCCTTTGTGTCAGATACGCGTCGCGAGGATGACACCTAATTCTTAATTTCGAAAATTGCTTAAGGCAGTAGGCCTCGTGTGGGTTGGGCAGCAGCCCCTGAAAATCTGCCTGCTTGCAGGGTGCTTTTGCAGCCTGCCTGCCCATCTTGGGGTCCTTCTCAAGGACCCTTCGGGTGGTCCTTGGGGTGTCGTTACAGGAAATGTGGACCCCTTTTACTATATATTACCTATCTAAAGTCTTTTTACATGTTTTGGACTTCATTTGAAACTCCCAAACCTTCACCAAACATAGGGACGTCAACTAGTTCAATTTAGCTAGTTTCAGGACGTCAAGGTCATTCTTTATCGTTTTGGATCTAACCTTTTCTAAATGTTTTTATTACATTAATAAAGGTCTGGAAATATCATTTTAACTATTATTTAATAGGCTAATCTCTAGTCCAAGTCATGGAACTTCGAGAGTTTTACATTATCCCCCCCACCCCCCTTAGGAACATTCGTACCCGAATGACACTAAAATCTTTTGGAGGGTAAGGATAGACTCAATACTAGCATCCCAACCAACAACAATATAAAATCATAATGAGTTACATATCATAGGAATACTTCACAACTCCCTTCAACACATACTACAACATTACACGTAGCAACTCAATTCATGATGTACAACATGTAAGAGCTTCAACATTTCATAACACATAATGAGGAACCAACTCCTCATTACTAACATGAGCTCAAAATACACCAAAGAGTTACCATGCTATCATTCTTCTCAAGACAATGACAAAACAGAAAAATCTCAAGAAGACACATGCATACACATTTCATATAAGTGCAAGAATAGAGTATGAAGGCATTTTCTAAAAACTCAAATTGGTAAACTTTTACCAAAACATGCACCTATTTAGAAAGCAAGTCAATTTCATATTTATTCATAAATTTCTTTATTAAGAGGAATGTCTAATGTAAAGGAATAAAAAGATGATGGTAGCGGGACTTCATGTCCTCTTAGGCCTTTCATGTTGTACCATCAACAGGATGGTTTCTCCATAGAACTTTTACGGAGGAGACCTCTTTGTTCCTCAATTTCTTGACTTGGAGATCTAGGATCTCAACCAAAACCTCTTCAGAAGAGAGGTTCTCATCCACCCACAAACCTTCAATAGGTAGAATGACTCCGGGTCGCCTATGCATTTCTTGAGCATAGAAACATGAAACACCGGATGAACTGAAGCTAGTTCATTAGGTAGTTTCAGCTCATAGGTAACTTTTCCAACCCGTTGTAAAACCTCACAAGGACCAACATACCGGGGACTTAACTTCCTCTTTCAACTGAATCTCATCACCCCTTTCATAGGTGAAATCTTCATATAGACATGATCACATATTTCAAACTCAAGGTCTCTTCTTCTATTGTCGACATAAGACTTTTGCCGACTATAGGTTGTATTCAATCTATCTCTTATGCTTCAAACTTTCTCTATAGCCTCATAGATAATCTCGGGACCAAGAAGTGAGGACTGACTAACCTTAAACCATCCAATCGGAGACCTACATCTTCTATAATAAAGAGCTTAAAAAGGTGCCATGGATATGTTCGAATGGTAACTATTGTTGTAAGAGAACTCAGTATAAGGTAGATGATCATCCCTACTTCCTTTGAAATCAATAACACAGGCTCTTAACATATCTTCAAGGGTATGAATGGTAGTTCCAATTGGCCTTCCGTCTGAGGATGAAAAGCGGTGCTAAGTTTCACTTGAGTACCTAAACACTTTTGAAAAGCCTTACAAAAATGAAAAGTGAATTGCGCACCTCTATCCGAAATGGACAAAGGAATCCATCGAAGACTCACAATATCATTAATGTAAATTCTTGCATAATCTTCGGCGGTATAAGTAGACTTAACGGGAATAATATGGGCAGATTTGGTCAACCTATCAACAATAACCCATATTGAATCATTTTGCCTCCAGATTAGAGGCAACCCTACAACAAAATCCATATTGATGGCTTCCAACTTCTATGTAGGAACATCCATGATTTGGGTTAAACCACTAATGATGAGTCAGAGTTATGATGGACCAAAACCACCATTTGGAGAATATTCTAACCGCACTCCTAAACGAGCCAACCTATGAACATATTTCACAAGTTCTTTGTTCTCATCTTCCACTTGAGACACACTACCCATAGTCATACGACTCAAAGCATGCGCAACCACATTGGCCTTGACAGGGTGGTAAAGGACACTCATGTCGTAATCCTTCAAAAGTTCTAACCATCGTGTATGTTGGAGATTCAAATCCTTTTGTGTAAATAGATATTGAAGACTTTTATGGTCAGTAAACATATCAGCATGCAAACCATACAAGTAGTCTCCATATTTTAAGGCAAAAACAACAGCTGCTAACTCAAGGTCACGAGTTGGATAGTTCTTCTCATGAACATTGAGTTTTCTAGAAGCATAAGCTATCACCTTGCCATGTTGCATGAGAACACATCCCAAGCCCACTCAGAAGAGTCGCAATACACTACAAAGCCTTCATTACCCTCTGGTAAGGTCAACACTGGGGCGGAGGTAAGCTTATATTTCAACTCTTGAAAACCACTTTCACAAGCTTCTGACCACTCAAACTTCACCTTCTTTTGTGTCAAGGCTGTCAAAGGAGAATCAATGGACGAAAATCGATCAACAAACCTTCTATAATACCCGGCTAGACCCAAGAAACATCTTATGTCGGTGGAGTCAAAGGTTTAGTCTAATTTCTAATCGCATCCGTCTTCTTCGAATCAATCTTTACACCCTCACAAGAGATAACATGGACAAGAAATGCAATTGACCTCAGCCAGAATTCACACTTACTAAGTTTGGCATAAAGTTGGTGTTCCTTGAGGACTTGAAAGGCCAACCTCAAGTGAATCTCATGCTCTTTTCATTCTTGGAGTATATCAAAATATCATCAATGAATACAATCAGAAATGAGTCAATGTAATCTTGGAAAACTATATTAAATAGGTCCATAAATAGCTCTGGGGCATTTGTTAACCCAAAAGACATAACGAGAAATTCATAGAGACCATATCTAGTTCGAAAAGCTATTTTGGGAACATCTTCACCTCTCACCCTACGCTGTTGATATCCCGACCTTATGTCAATCTTGGAAAAGTAGCTAGCACCTTGGAGTTGATAAAATAGATCATCAATCTGAGGGAGAGGATACTTTTTCTTTATGGTGAACTTATTGAGTTGGCGATAATCAATACACATTCTAAAAGACCCATCCTTCTTCTTAACAAACAAGACCGGAGCACCCCATGGAGAAATACTAGGCTGAATAAAACTCATGTCTACTAATCTTTTAGTTGGAGCTTCAACTATTTCAATTCAGTCAGAGCCATCCTATATGGAGGAATAGAAATGGGTTTCGTATCTGGTATTCAATAAACTCTAAAGTCAATTACCCATTCGGGAGGAATTCCTCAAAGGACATTAGGAAAAACCTCTGGATATTTCCTTACTACATGGACTGACTCAATAGGAGGAGCTTCACATTGTAGGTCCTTAACCCTCACAACATGGTATAAACAACCTTTGGAAAACATCCTACAAGCCTTCAAATGAGTAATGATTTGACCCCTTAGAATAAAATTTACCCCCTTCCACTCTAGAATGGGTTTGTTTTAAAATTTAAACTTCACTACCCCTGTTCTACAATCTATGGACGCAAAACATTCATGAAGCCAATCCATACCCAAGATGATATTAAAATCAAACATGTCAAGATCTACCAAATCAACAAGAGTAACTATATTGGGAAGCATATCTTTTTGCAACCACAGAGTCACACATTGGGGTAAAAACCGAAAAGTGTTCAATCAATACATCGGGAAGTACATCAAACTTCCTAGCTACCAAAGGTGTAATAAAAGAAAGGGTAGCACCTGGGTAAATCAAAGCATAAACATTAACAGAAAAGACTAGCCTTGAGTGCATAGAAACGATTCCTTTTTTAAGATCTCCGAAGTCACAGGATCACCTCCTAAAGCCTAATATCCTTTCACTGACTTTACCATGTCTGAGCAACGTCCTTGAGTTGATAGGCAGCAAGCTCAGCCTTCTCAATAGTACTCACCCCCATATCAAACATGATCTTATAGACCTCATCAAGGAAATCTTGGGGGTCTTCATCAACTTTTGATCCAAGGAAAATAGGAGGATTCATCCTCGTGAAATCTCTAAGATGGCTAGCCATAGTACTAGCATGTTGATTCTCTCGAGGAACAACCTATTTATTATATTTTGCCGTAATGGCTTGAGCATGAGTGGTGATGTCTTGTTACATTTGGAACAGGGCTGCCCTCACCTCACAATCCGCCATGGCCGGAGGATTGACCGTAAGTTGTGTTACACCCTCAAAATTACATAGGTGAAACTAGAGCCTAACATTCTTGTCATGAGAGTCTACGGGCCTAAATGTTTGTAATATGGTTATAAGGCATTGTATAAGAGTTTAGGTGAATTGGAAGTCAAACGTCAAGGGACGACTAAGACGTTCGACGACTAAGTCACCTATGTGCCACATATATGTTTTTATGTATTTATATTTGTTTGATGAGTCTATAAGGTCCTTATATGAGTTATAATGGTGTATATAGTATTTGTTTGAAGTTTCATGAAGTTTGGAGGTCAAACGTCCAAGAACGTCCGTGACGTTCGAAAGGTTTGCCTTGAAACTACCTTGTCTGTCTTAGCATGTTTCGCCGAGTATTATGTGTTCATTTTGAATGAAATTTATGTGATAGGTTCTTAACATGTGTATGAGTGTATTTGGGTTGTAAAAGTCCAGGTAAAAATCCCCAAGGACCAACCAAAGTGTCCTTGAGGAGGACCAAACTTTTGGGCAAAAGCTTTCCCAAGTTGGCAGTTCACTGCCTTAGTGTTCACGGACCACTTCACGGCCAGTAGAGTGCACTAAGGTCCGTGAAGTTGGCCGTGGAACTTCCTTATCAATTTGTACCCAAGTAAAGGCAATGAATACACTTACCCAAGGACCACAGACCGTCAAAGGGTCCGTGAAACACCTTCACGGTCAGTGAAGGTGGCCGTAGTCTATGGGCGGGCTGTCCAAAAAGAGATTTCCAAATTAATTCCATTCGACTTTTAATTTATTTGGGTTGATTTTAAAGGGCTTATATGATTAACATAAATATTCTAAAACCTTAAAACATTCCTTTAAATCATTATTCAAGACCCCAAATCAAAACCCCAAAAATTCTCTCTCAAATCAATTCCTCCATTGCTGAAACCTCAAACTTCAAGGAAGAGAACGAATTCCTCAAGATTTTCACCCAAATTTCGTGGGTAAATTATAATAAAGGTATTCATCCTTGATAATCTCTTCATCAAGGAGCCCAAAATTCAAAGTGATGTCTAAAGTTTTCAAAAGATGAACTTGTCCAATTTTATGATAAACATGTATTCTTGCATTAAGGGTTTTGAATCATTATATATTGATTAAATTAATGTTAATTAGATGATTTTAACATAATTTACCTATGAACCCTAGTTTTTGACTACTTTGAGGTTGACTTGTTAGTGTGTTAATGCTTATGAATTCTAGTGTAGTTTTTAATGGGCTATTTGAATTATGTAAGAATTGTATTCATTTGATCTATAGGTTGTCTTAGATTGATAAATATATATTGAATTGACCTAGATTCATTGAGTATTATGGTTTTTGTATTGAATTGATGATCATGGCCATGGGTAAGGGCCTATTGGTATTTAATTGGATGATTTAGCTATGGATTGAGGTGGAGAGAATGGATTGGTGGTACGCTACCCTAATTTTCTTATTTTACATAATGTAGCTCTTGTATTATGTTTTTATTGGTATGGTCCGCTTATGGTGTCAGTGCTATGTGAATGATGTGGCCTTGTCGTTGTTACTTTATGTATTATGATGATCATGACCTTGTCAACAACTTCTTAATATACTATGATTATTTGTGTAGATGATTTATGTGAAGTATGATCATATATATCTACATGTGAGTAATATGAAAGTATGTGTTCTTCTATTGATATTAGGTGATCATGTTATACTATGACTATGTCCTTCGTGGGTAGTCTTAGAGTAAATGCATGATTATTCCTACTTGATTATATGAATCTATGATGGTTATATAGATGATGTGATAGTAGTGTATAGGATTACTTGTTGAGGATAATGGTTATTCCTATGTGCTTATAGAATGATACGTTATATGTGATAAAGTGAAATCTTGGTGTGTCTTGTGTGGTAGACTTGTGTCCCTTACTTGGTGCATGATTGAATGTGAATATGAGATGTCTTGAATTAGGATGCTAAATCCTCTTAGTCGTGTATGTATGAATTACATGAGACATTGTATTATGCTAAGAAGGTCCTTTATGTGAAACCTTAAACCTAGTGGTAAGGTTATGAACCTTGAAGTCGAAAGCCGTAATGGTATCCTTCTTGTAATGAATGGTGGACATAAGGTTAGTTGGCTGGAATGGCATCATATCGTCCTTCGGAAAGTCATTAAGCTATATTTGTCTGCATTGTAAGGCAGCCCTAGGGGACCTCTTTGGTAGGGTGAATGTTATTGGATTATGAACTAGATATGGAACCCCTTCGTATAATCCTTTAATGTGAATTACTCTATGAGCACAAAGGCTAGCACCAAGTGAGTATGGTAAGGGAAGTAGCTCGAGATAATAATAACGCTAGGGTGCAAAGTAAAACCTTCATATTACTTAACCATGTGCCTACATGGGATATGTCACAGTTCTACCCTTGGCAAGTAGAACACCCTCCATTGGAGTAGGGTACAACTCTAGATTCCATGATTTGCTACCATGGTCTATGTCAGTTATTGCCTATTTTAATCATATGGGATACCTACTAGTATTGGAGAAGTTCTATGAAGTTTAGGTGGTGGTATTTGACACTATCTAGACATTGCACAATAGGCTTAGAAGATGTTAGTGAGAGTCCCTAGGTCTTCTCCAAGACCATTACTTGAATGTACTTATGTGATAAATGTCTTAAATAAACGAATGAATGAAATGACTTGAGTTAAGAAAGTATGTTAAATAAATAAGTACTTATCTAGAGTAGTTAAGGGTTGTCTGGTTAAGGTGTGAAGGGGGCATAGGAATGGTCACTTCATCTATTACCTAGTTGAGTCTTAAGAATGACTCTAGGTTAGGAAAGTTAGTTGATTAAGTAAACATGATCAAAACATAGGTAGTCTCAAGGATTACTTAGGTAATCTTGATGAGGTCAAGTATGGACATTCTCTTTTTGATTTACTTGAGTATGTCTTTTGATAACCTTTGGATAGGAGAATGTCATATTACATGTATGTTGTTGTATTAAGTGAGAATGATATTATCCTAGGTAATCTAAAGGATCCCTTGAATTTGTGTGAAGGGATTGTTGATGTACCGTGGTTTCACGGTACTTTTAATGTTTTTTCCTTAAGTTTAGTGTGTGTCTTAGGCCTTTTTGTGGTAGTTTTAATGTATTTTTCTCTTTGTTTGCAGGAAAACTGTCCAGAATGAAAACACGGAAGAACTATGCTAAAATTGCAGAAGTAATGACCTACGGACCCCTCGACGGTCCGTAAGTGGAAACCGTCGTCTGAAGAAAATGATGCTGAAGGAAGATCGGGGAATTCTGACCAAGTGTGGGGCTACGGAAGCTATCGACGGACCGTCATCTCCACAATGGATCTTCCTGCACATCTGTCATTGCTAACAGAAAGTAGCCCCAGTACCCGTCTTGAAAAGATTATAAGTGTGGAGGAACGGAAGCCATCGACGGACCATCGTGCACTCAACGGACCGTCATCCTTGTCCTTCGATGGTAACAGTGAGTTGGAGAAGAAAGCAGATGAAAAATATTATAAGTGTGGAACGACAGGAGTCCTCGACGGTCCATCGGTCCGTCGTCGACTAAGACGCGTTTTAGGGAAGATTTTCCTTAAATAAATTTCCTTTTTATATTAGGACTTCTTTAATAAAAATACTTGTAAAAACCTCATTTTTGGGGTTAGACTCTTTGGTATTTTTCTGTTTTACTATCCTAGTTGTTGAACTTGAGATTTTGGGAAATATTCTACTTTCTGGAATCGTTTGTTGCAAGACTTTAATTTATTCAAGTTATTTTCTAGATTTTCATCAATCTCATCAAAGTACGTACATGAATTCTTGTATAATCAATATGAATTGTGTGATTGTTAACATGGGTAACTAAATCCATAACTAGGGTTGTGGGAACCATGGGTAAATAACAAGGTACAAACTAGCTAAAATAACAATTCTAGAATAGTGTCTTGCGTGTATTGATTATTCTTTCGCTTAGAAGTCTTTTTAACAAGTGCACGTGTTAGAACTCGCCTTGTTGCTACTTGCCGGACCAAGGAGGTAGATAATAAGAAAAGAATTATCAACGTAGATTTAGTATATACTATCTAATAGGCTAGTGTCAATTGGTGCGAAGTAATAACTAAGCCATACATCGATTATGATGCTTAATATAAGGTAAAAGGTAAGGTTTAGTAAAGTATACACACGTAGCCGGACCAAGGTGTGGAGTGAAATTCACTAGTTGCCGGACCAAGAAATTAGGGATACATAACTTATCACTTTGCATGCAAGATACTAGGAAAGAGTTTGTATAGTTAGGGTTACTTTGTTATTAACCTAATGGGGAACACTTACACCCTATAAACATCAAATATTGAACTTGTTACTTGTTTACTTAGAATTAATTAAATAATTTTGTTGCACAAAACCCCCCTTTTAATTGTTTGTTTTTGGAAAGGACTTGATTAAAATAGATGTAATCGTAGAATAAAGTTAAGTCTAAACCATTTTCCTCATGGGATCGACCCCAACCTAACATTTGGGTTCTTTACTTGATACGACCAATTATACTTCTTTTAGGAAGTGTAATTTGAGCGTATCAAATTTTGGCGCCGCTGCCGGGGAAAGTCGCTTTTAGATTAACTTTAAGCACATTATCGAAGTTTTAGTCAATAATTTCCTGATTTTACTTTTTGTTTTTGTTTTTGTCTCTCGCAGGTCTAGCTTTAGTGTATGGCAGGTACACGGAGTCGAGGAGAACCAATACTTCTGGTTGATCCAGAACTAAACCGTACACATCACAGAATGAACATTAAAAACAATCCTGCTTATATCGAGGATGAGATCAATCCTCCACCTCCCCCGCCAGTTGAGGCTCATAATCAAGTGATTACTGATAATCCGGGTGAAGGTAATCCGAGGAGGCAACCTCCTGCTCCACAACCTCAAGAGTACTATAGGGGAAATGTTAACATCACTAACTTTGATGGGCCACTTGTCCTACCTCCTCTACCACATGGTCATACTTTCATGGTAACTAGTAGCTTAATGCAGATGCTCACAGCTAGAGGTCTGTTTTCTGGGCTACCATCTGAGAATCCACATGCTCACATCGCCAAACTGAGGTCGGTGTGCAAGCGTTGTGTAGGGAGACCTGACTTGGACATGGACGTCATTGGGCTTAGAGTGTTTCCTCTCTCACTAACAGGAGAGGCTGCTATATGGTTTACTCAACTTCCCTATAACTCAATCTATACATGGAACCAATTGAGGGATGTGTTCTTAGCTCGTTTCTATCCGGTTTCAAAGAAGCTCAACCACAAAGATAGGGTGAACAACTTTGTGGCACTACCAGGGGAGTTAGTAAGCAGTTCTTGGGATTGGTTCACTTCTTTCTTGAGAAGTGTCCCAAATCACCGTATTGATGATGAGTCGCTAAAAGAGTATTTCTATCGGGGCCAAGATGATAATAATAAAGCGGTGTTAGATACGATTGCGGGTGGTTCTTATGGGGAGTGTACTTATGCAGATCGCTGAGAAGTTAGAGAAAATCTCCCGAAATAATAAAGCTTGGAGCACTAGGAAGTCGGATACTGGGAAAAATACTTTTGCAATGCAATCTACCCACAACCCAGCCGCAGATGATATTCGTGAAAAAATGGCTCAAATGAGAACTGAGCTTGGGTTAGTGTTGAAACATGTCACTGGGGGTGCAGAGAAAGTGAATGCGGTGAATTATTTGACTAAGCCACCACCGCCGATAGATGAGTTTTACTATGAGGAAGATTCTTATGCAGTGAGTGAGCAAACGGGGGGTTTCCGACAGAACGCCCAGGCTCCAATCAGGAAAATTGACACCAAGGTCAAGGAAATCAAGGTCGGAACTATGGGAATTACAACCGAGAGGGTCACTACATTCGTGAAGGAAACTACAACCGCGACAAAAACTTCAATCGGAGTAACTAAGGAAACAGAAACGATCAAAGTGGGCCCTATGTTACACCTCAAAATTGGGAAGTTGCTCCTAGGGATGGTGGAGGTAGCATAGCGCGAGTAGAATACATGCTGCAAAAGATTATGAGGAGGTTTGACGCAAGTGATGAGCACACCAAGGAATTGAGAGGTGATTTGGCTAACATTGGCCAAAAAGTTGATGCACATGCAGTCTCCATCAAGCATCTTGAGATGCAAATGGCCCAATTGTCGTCTACAATAAACCCTCATCAACCGGGTACTCTTCCTAGCAACACTGTTCAAAATCCAAAGAATGATGGACATTGTATGACAGTCACTACTCGAGGTGGTAAGAAAACCATAGAAGCACCTATGCCGTCTGGCATAGAAAATAAGATGAGAAGAGAAGATGAGGTAGTAGAAGCTAGTGGTGAGTAGGTAAATGAAGAGGAAAAGAAGCAGAAAAGCACCAAACGGTGACTACCATTCCAAGACCACCACCACCATTCCCGCAAAGGTTGGTGAAAAAGACTGAGGATAGTAAATACCGGCGTTTTATTAATATGTTGAAACAACTTTCCATCAATGTTCCTTTGATAGAAGCTCTTGAACAAATGCCCGGTTACACCAAATTCATGAAAGATATGGTCATTAAGAAGAGATCGATCAGTTTTGAGGATGATGATAGAATGCAGCATTGTAGTGCTATTTCTACAAGGTCTCTAGTGCAAAAGAAAGAAGATCCCGGTGCCTTCACTATTCCATGTACAATCGGGTTATTACACTTTGCGAAAGCATTATGTGATCTTGGGGCAAGCATAAATCTCATGCCTCTCTCTAATTACAAGAAGTTGGGTTTGGTTGATCCAAAGCCCACTGCGATGCGGCTACTGATGGACGATCGAACGTTGAAGAGGCCTATTGGGATACTCCACGATGTGTTAGTAAAGGTGGAGTCATTCATATTTCGGGCCGATTTTGTGATTTTGGATTGTGAGGTCAATTTTGAGGTGCCTATTATTCTTGGGAGGCCATTCCTTGCTACGGGCAGAGCCTTGGTTGATATGGACAAAGGGCAAATGAAATTTCGGTTGAACAATGAAGAAGTGACTTTCAACATTTGTAGGTCCATGAGGCAGAGTGGTGAGCTCCAATTGGTATCTGCCATATCTTACAGGGTTGAAAAGTCATCTGAGGTACAAATACAAGAGCGTCTGGGTGTCGAAGCACTAGCGGCAGTGATCATGAATTTTGATAGTGATTGCATTGAAGAGTATGGGTCATTGGTCGCGACACTTGATCGAGGTGATGTTTGGTTTAAACCAAAGAAGTTGGAGTTCGATATGAAGCATCGTGAGTATCCACCCATGAAACCATCTATAGATGAGGCTCTAAAAGTATAACTTAAGGCTCTACCACCTCATCTGAGGTATGTATTCTTGGGAAAAGGTGACACTTTGCCGGTAATTATTGCATCAGATTTGAATGTGCATCAAGTTGAGAGTTTGGTGGAGGTGTTAAAAAGGTTCAAAAGATCTATTGGGTGGACTATTGCGGATATTATTAGGATCTCTCCCGGGATTTGTTCACATAAAATCCAACTCATGCCCGATCATAAGCCAAGTATTGAGCACCAGAGACGTTTAAATCCACATATTAAGTGGTTGGATGCTGGAGTGATATATCCAATCGCCAATAGTAGTTGAAAATGCCCTGTTCATTGTGTACCTAAGAAAGGGGGAATGACTGTGGTCCCCAATGAGAAAAATGAGCTTGTCCCGATGAGACTGGTGACTGGATGGAGGGTGTGTATGGACTACCGGAAATTAAATGCATGGAACGATTGAAGGACCATTTTACTTTGCCCTTCATGGATCAGATGTTGGATAGACTTGGAGGAAAGTGGTGGTACTGTTTTCTTTGATGGTTATTCAGGTTATAATCAGATTTCTATTGCACCAGAGGATCAAGACAAAACCACCTTTACTTGTCCTTAAAGGACCTTCGCGTTCAAGAGAATGCCGTTTGGGTTATGTAATGCACCGGCCACGTTTCAGATATGTATGATGTCGATATTCTCCGATATGGTGGAGGACACTATTGAGGTGTTTATGGATGATTTTTCAGTGGTTGGTGACTCCTTTGAGCGGTGTTTGAGTCATTTGTCAGAGGTTCTTAAGAGGTGTGAAGATTGCAACCTTGTGCTAAATTAAGAAAAATATCACTTCATGGTGAAAGAAGGTATTGTATTGGGTCATCGTATTTCAGAGAAGGGTATAGAGGTTGATCGAGCTAAAGTTGTGGTGATAACGAGACTTCCTCCACCCATCTCTGTAAAAGGTGTGAGAAGTTTTCTTGGGCATGTAGCCTTTTACCGGAGGTTCATCAAGGATTTTTCAAAGATTACACATCCTTTGTACAAGTTGCTTGAGAAAGAGTGTAAGTTTTATTTTGATGAATCCTGTCTTAAGGCATTTGGTGAGTTGAAGGAAAAGTTGGTGTATGCACCCATCATCATTTCTCCGGATTGGAGCAAGCCATTTGATGTGATGTATGATGCGAGTGGGGTTGCTCTTGGTGTGGTATTGGGACAAAGAAGGGACAAAATCCTTCATCTCATTTACTATGCTAGTAAAGCCCTTAATGAAGCCCAAAAGAACTACACCGTGACTGAACAAGAGCTCCTTGCAGTAGTCATTGCTTTCGAGAAATTTCACTCCTATTTGCTTGGCATGAGGGTTATAGTGCATACTGATCATTATGCTTTGAGATACTTGATGGCAAAGAAGGATGCGAAACCGAGGTTGATTCGTTGGGTATTAGTATAACAAGAATTTGACTTTGAGGTGAAAGATAGAAAAGGGATCGAAAATCAAGTTGTTGATCACTTGTCCCAATTAGTAGATGAAGAAATGAGGGACTTAGGTGAAAAGGCTGAAATTGATGATACTTTCCTTGATGAGCATGTACTGGCTGCCTCCCAAGACTTGATTCCATGGTTCGCAGATTATGTGAATTATCTGGCTAGTGATATCGTCCCACCGGACTTGTCCTTTCATCAACGGAAAGAGTTCATGCATGATGTGAAAAATTTATTTTGGGATGAGCCATACTTATATAGGAGTTGTGCCGATGGGCTTATTCGGCGTTGTGTGCTGAAAGTTGAGATGTTGAGTGTTTTGGAGGCATGCCATTCTTCGCCTGTAGGTGGGCATCATAGTGGTATCCGGACTGCTCACAAGATCTTGCAATGTGGCTACTATTGGCCAACCATCCACCAAGATGATCATGAGTTCTCCAAGCCATGTCATAGATGCCAAAGAGATGGTGGCATTTCGAGAAAGCAAGAGCTCCCGTTAAATCCATTCTTGTGATTGAATTGTTTGATGTGTGGGGCATTGACTTTATGAGACCTTTTGTGAGTTCTCATGTAATGAAGTACATTCTTGTGACAGTCGATTATGTGTCAAAATGGGTAGAAGCTATCACACTTGCAAATAATGAAGGGAAGATTGTCACCGCGTTCTTGAAAAAGAATATATTTTATAGATTTGGCACCCCCCCAAGGGCTATTATCAGTGATGGGGGATACCACTTTTGCAACAAGCTGTTTGAGGGATTATTGAAAAAATATGGGGTTCGCCATAATGTGGCAACTCCTTACCATCCTCAAACTAGTGGGCAAGTTGAGGTGTCAAACAGGGAGATTAAGTAGATTTTGGCGAAAACGATGAATGCTAGTAGAACGGATTGGTCAAGGAGGCTTGATGATGCTCTTTGGGCCTACCGGACAACATAGAATACTCCCATAGGTATGTCCCCATACCAACTTGTATATGGGAAGGCTTGTCACTTACCTGTTGAATTAGAGCATAAGGCCATGTGGGCAATGAAGAAGTTGAAAATGGATTGGAATGAGGCTGTGGAACAGAGGTTAAACGGATTGAATGAGCTTGATGAATTTCACTTGAAAGCATATGAAAGTTCAGCCCTCTACAAAGAAAATATGAAGAAGTACGATGACCAAAAGATTGAGAAGCGTAATTTTTTGGTTGGGGATTTCGCGCTTTTGTTCAATTCTAGGTTGGGCTTGTTTCCGGGCAAACTCAAGTCCAAATGGACTGTCACCTATTTGATCACCCAACTATTCCCTCATGGTGCGGTTGAGTTGGAGAACAAGGAGGGTGTAAAGTTCAAGGTGAACGGGCAGCGAATCAAAATCTATCTATGGGATGCTGAAACAGCGAATGAAGTCATCGAGGCATACCATCTTGATGAAGTCTGAGTAATCAAGAGTCCTCTGTCATGCCGCGATGTTAAATCAAGCGCTGATTGGGAGGCAACCCAATATGTATCCTCTAGACAACTATAGGGTTTTCGTGATTTTCTAGGAATAGTTGCATTATTTTTGCTTTTATTACTTATGTCACGTCTGAATGTTCATTTATTTTTCTTTAGAAGTGTTGGTAAGAGCGTAGAGTAGGGTCCGTGTCCAAAAAGTGTCCAGAAAACACAAAAATATTAGCTTAATGGGTGTTAAATGTGCATGGATCAAATCACCAGAATCTGCAAAAAATTGGTCTGGTGCACCCATCGACGGACCAATCGACAGACCGTCGGTAGGATCCGTCGTGCCCAGGTATGTTTTTGAAATTTTTCTAAGTTAAGGCACTGTCGACCGGGGGGTCGACGGACCGTCGACCGACTTACGGTCCCTCGATGGGGAATCATCGATCCCTCACCCACCAACCCGACCCGACCCGTCCGGCTACATATTAAAAGTTTTTAAACTTTTCAGTTACCCACCTCTTCACATACCTCCCATAACCGTTTCCCTCCCTATTTCCTCTGATTTTCCCCCACTTCCTCATCCATTAACTCCCATTCCATCATCAAATTCCCCCACTTCCCCCACTTCCACAAACTCCATTCTCTCCCCAAATCTTCCATCTTCTTCAGTCTCCTTGCCGGTCGGTGTTCGTGGTTGGTGTTGTTGCTGTTCAACTACAAGTTTTCATATTCCCTTTTTCTTCCACTATAGTTTCCAAGTATGTTCTTCTGATATGCTAGTGTAACTATCATAAATTTTCATGTTAACTTGATGTCTTACCTTGTGGGTCTTGAATTTGGGACACCTTTGCATGCTAAAAACTTACACCTGAAGTCGTAAGTCCCTTAGAACACTGAAATTGAAAGGGATGGGGGTGTCTTGTTAAATATGTGTTGTGTTTGCATGTTGTGTTTCTGACCTAGGGTATTGATAGGCTGTAGAATCGAATGTTCAAACTATGATAATTCATGCCCTAGGAATGATTAAATGCTGGGTTAAATGTTAGGGAAACTTAAGGTTTCTAAGGATCCTCTGAATTAGTACGTAGGGGAAACAAAATGGCTGCAAAATTCTGTCCCTAAAGGATAGAATGAGACCCCGTCGACGGACCGCCGGTCCCTCGACGGACCGTCGTTGGGGTCCGTCAACCCCAACATCCCTTGCTTAGTCCAAGTGTCCATCGACGGACCCCACTGACGGACCATCGTCCCTTCGATGGTCCGTCCTGCACAACCGTCGACCCTGTCAGAACCTTTGTTTTTGATTTTCTAAAAAATATTCTAAGTGTCCATCGACGAACCCCATTGACGGACCGTCATCACTTCAACGGTCCGTCCTGCACAACCGTCGACGCTGTCAGAACCTTTGTTTCTGATTTTCTAAAAAAATATTCCAAGTGTCCGTCGACGGACCTCACTAATGGACCGTCGTCCCTTCGACGGTCCGTCCTGCACAACCTTCGGCACTATCAGAACCTTTGTTTATGATGTTTTCACAAATTCTTCTAAGTGTCCCTCGACGAACCCCCATGACGGACCGTCGTCCCTTCGACGGACCGTCGATGGGTCCGTCAGGCAGTGCTGCACTTCTGCACTGCCATTCCATTATGTGTTTTACTCTTGTGTTTGATGCTTTTGAATGTGTTACAGGATTCTAGTGGTACTAATAACTTCTTTTTGCAGGTACATATCGCACCCTAGAAAGACCATGTCTACTCGAGAGGGCGTTCTAAGTCTGTCTCCCCGTCGAACCGGATGGTCAGAGGCTGAGACGATGAGCGTGACCCAGAGTACGTGCCACCAGGCACCCTAACTCCTACCCGTGATGCCCGCATCACCAGAGCCACGCCCACGAAGGTGGCGCCCGGCGGAGTCACTGCCTTCCAGTCTGAAGAGGAGCGCATACTGACCGGCACATCTTCTGGGTCGGCTTCACATTATGAGGGAGCATCTGGCTACGAGGATTCTTCCGATTTTGAGGAATTTTCCGGCTCTGTGGAGGCTTCCGGGTCTGAGGAGGCTTCTGCTTCTCCTAATGCCAATTCTCCAGCTACTTCGGTCCAGTTTGCCTCGTCTGATGAGGCTGATAGTGCAGATTCTACTCCAGCACCGCAGACTGACCTCTCTGCTCCGGTTGCTGATCAGCCCTACCGGTGGTGTGTTGAGGGTCAATATCAATTATACGCTGATGCCAAGGTGCCCAACGACAAGGGGGTCATGACCCGGACCCTGACACTCGAGCGGCCAGTTCTCACTGGGAGTCTTCCCACTCTGTCGGTCATCTATGCTATATTCACCAGACATCAGCTGGAGTGGACGTCTCGGAATGTGGTCCGCTATTGTGAATAAATGGTGTGAGAGTTATACGCCTCCTATATGGCGACTCTCCGGTCTCAGTTGGACAGGTGGGCCAACCCAGCAAAACATGCACCTCTGGAGTACGTCCGAGTCCGCGGTAAGTGGGTTGATATTTCTTTGCAGGCCATTCACAGGTTTCTCTATGGCGCAAACATTAATGCCACCAGGACACCCCTCACCGCCGAGTTTGACTATCTGTGGAAGTTGATCAAGGACGGACGGTTCCAGCGTTAGCCGGATGTGAGAGAGACCACCAAGCGGTGGATAGCACAGAACCTCTTCGTGGATGGTGAGGCTGCTGCTTGGGTGTTGGATCCCAAGGGGAGCATCAAGAAGGCCAACGTCACCTTCGCAGCCAAATTCTTATGGCTACAGGTCCGACACTGCCCTTCCCACACTGCTGCTAATAACATTGTCACTTGGGATTGTGCAGTGCTGATGGCCGCCATGGTTGCTGGGTTCGAGGTGGACTTCGTGTGGCTGTTGCAGACGGTGATGCATGAGAGAGACTTTAAGGCCACTACTACTTTCCCCTTCCTGTGCATGGTCTTTGAGTTGTGCAGGTCTGCAGGAGTGCCCGTGTGGCACATTGATGTGATCAACACCCCGCCCGGCATAGTGGATATTGGTCTCATTCGGGATGAGGCCAATGAGTTGGCTCCTGTCACGACCGGAGTCTAGACCCCAGACGAGACCGGCGTCGTTGACCTCTCAGAGGTCACAGACAAGCCTACATAGGTCATTCTTACTTCATCTAGGTTAATTTTAGCGGAAAAATTTGAACCTTTTCTTTTCTTATTTCATTATAAACATTTTAAACTTAACATCATAGGCGTTCACAAATCAACCATCTAATATAGAGATAATCAAAAGAAAGAAACAGTTCATAATAGCATTAAACGTATCTTTGCCAAAACGGCACCAATACAAAGTCTGAAATGAAAGTGGAAAGAAACACTAGTGGAACATGCTCCACTAGCTAAAGCCTATATCTAAGCTAGATAATAACGGTAGACATACTCGAAAGCATGAGGGCCTACCAAGTCCGGATGAAAGCTCCACGTCCGAATAGCTGCAACGTCAACCTTTAAGCTCTAGCATCCACCTGTGCCTGCACCTAAAAATATAGAGTTATATGGGATTAGTACACACTTGTACTAAGTATGGGTATATGCAAGCACACACCAAGGACATGCATGAGTAAGAATAGCTCTTTTCTAACAACATGATTATGGAAAGTCAAGTCAGTGGACTTGCCAAATTGGGATTCGGAAAGTTAGTTAACATTCCAAATTTGGATTAGAAAAGTCAGTGAGCTTACCAAATTTGGATTAAGAAAGTCAGTGAGCTTTCCAAATTTGAATTAGGAAAGTCATGCAATGATAGTAACATTTATCATCATAGTTATCATATTGCACACAACACATAACATCTTACACATAGCACATATCATATTGCATATAGCAAATAACATCTTTCATATCATTCATTCATATGCCATGAGACCTTGGAATCATGGACTTTACATTAACCCAAAATGAGGGCTCAACATATGGGACCTCAACTAAGGAGCCTTCTTTACCAAACACAGAGTCTACTTCATTCATTCATACGTACTTCATTTCATTCATTCATAAGCTAGTGTAAACACCAGCTATACCTAGGATGTAGTTTAAGACTCTCATCGGGTTTGTTGTGCAATAATCAAGAATAACCTAGTGTCATTACTTGAGTCTAGCTCACCTCTTGATTATCCTATCCTATCACCTTTGGTATCGTTCATTTCATTATGTACATCATTTGAGGCTGGCCTCATTCATTCATTGGGAACTTTAACTTTAACCGACATAGATCATGTGAGAATCATGAAATCCAGTGTCTCCCCCACACCGAAAAGAGGTGGAATCATCGGCCAAAGTGACCCAAAACATTCTAGCGTACATGGGAATTTCACCCCGCCAGATCCCTATATTGGCAGTATAGATTTGAAGACTAGGAGATATAAGTAGACCTATACCCGGCATGCCAGACAGTCTCATCTCATGAGAGTTACGTGAACCTCCGCCCTTCCTGAAATAAGGCATCACCGCTCATAGCTAGTCTATCGGTGCTCAGTATAAAGTTCCATTTCATTCAACTCAGACGTCATGGAAGCTGTCTTCTAGTATGAGGACATCATAGCTCAATAGATGATTTCTCATCTCATCATTAGTATTAATTATACATTATTCTCAATACTTTCATTAGAGTGTTCATAGAGACTGGTCTCTTCAATAACTTTACACTCTCATAGGTGAGTACGTTTTGGTAACAGTTACTTAGGGTCATTTGAGATTGCTCTCATCTTTCACATTAGCCTCTTATCATGTTGTCACCACATTCATTAACATTAGCACATTTGCTCTTCATAATTACTCACCCCATTTTACGTGAATGTTTATTTCATCATATGCTAATGCACTTGGCCATTTGTGTGTTTCACACTCTTACTTAACCCTTCTAGGGCTTCATCATTTCATTACATAATATTCATTTCATTGTATGCCAATACACTTGGCCATTTAGTGTGTTTTACACTCGTACTTAACCCTTCTAAGTTTACATCATTTCATTACATAGATCTTAGGTTCACTTATTTTTAAACGTATGTTAGACTTATGGGTCTATACATACAAGCCATGAGGATTCATTCATAGTTCGTTTAAGTGATTCATATCTTCCTAAGATTATGTGGTACAAGACTTATGCATCTTGTTTGTATGCCAAGATCTCGATTTCAATCTAAGTAGGCAGCATTATTCTTGAATATTTAATTCACATATGACTTATGTATCAATACGAAATTTGGGCAAGGGAACCCGGTTTAAACTCCCTTGGACAACACTTACATTTTCATTTATTTTATTTTTGGTCCACATGACATTGGGACCCTAGATCGAGCCCCAACATCAATGTTTTGTCTTTATTTTTTTCTCCTATGAATTTCCTCTTCCTTGGCCGAGGGGTTGTGGGATCGAACCCCCACAGCCCTTTTTATTTTTTTATTTATTTCTCCTTGTCTATTTTGAGTTGACTATGAGGTTGTGGGATCAAACCCCCACAGGCTTTCTTTATTTTTCTTTTATTTCGCCTTTACTGTCTAGAGGTCGTGGGTTCAATTCCCATGCCTCACATTTCTTTTATCTTCATTTTCTCTTAACTCTCCTTCACTGCCTTGAGGTCGTGGGTTCGATTCCCACGCCTCACATTTCCTTTCTTTTTATTTTCTCTTACTCTCCTCTACTGCCTTGAGGTCGTCGGTTTTCCCACGCCTCACATTTATTTTCTTTTTCATTTTTTTCCTTAAGTTCTGACTTAGAGGTTGTGGGTTGGAATCCCACTCCTCTCAATTCTTAACTTCATATATTAATTTCCAGCCATGAGTACCCAAGTTCGAACCCCCCTCAACCCCATTTCTTTATTCACGTTTTAGTGCTTTTCAAGGGTGAGGTCGCGAGTTCGATTCCTAATGACCTCACCTAATTTATTACCATTTAAATTTTCCAGATTTATTCATCTATGTTTACCCGAAAATAAACTCATAATTTGCTGGAAATTTTATCACTTTTTTCAGCTCACTTCCTTCAACATTTACACTTGAATTCATAGGGTAATTCGTAGATCATTTAATACATTCTTAGGTGCATTTTTCATGGATTCGTTTAGCCAAGAGATTATCACTCAAATCAGCCACATTTCAACTCATATGAACATCACGAATTACATAATCATTTGTACATGAAATACAACCACAACATCACATTTTAAAGCCTTAACCCGTAGCACATAGATGCGGTTTCACATTGCACACACATGTACACATAATTTCGGAAAAACATCAACATAAGTCACATAATTCCGAAAATACATATAAACACATAATCATCACGAAAACACGTTTCATCCCTAGTTTTCTACCAGCAAACATAACCAACCTATGATTCAATGGGAGCTAGAGACAGGGACATGCAACGGGAACAATCCTAGTTTTCGGATTAGAATTGACTAAATCTTAAGGGGTCTCTTCGGAAAGGGACCAAGAGATAAGAGAACCCATACGTTTTATGACATTCAAACATCAACTTGCTGCCCAAAATCTTCTCCAAAGATCACGTCTAAATACCCTCAAAGTCAACACCAACTCGACGGACAAACTTCTCTTTGCCTACGTGATTGATTTCGTTTGTTCTCTTATATTTTCGTTGTGAGTTCTTCAAGTGTGAAGAACATTGGTTTACCTACTGTTTTTGAAGTTATTTGGCAGAGAGAATCGTGAGTGAGAATGATAGAGACGTGAGAGAGAGAGAGGAGCGTGGGAGAGAAGAGTTTTCTTAGGCTTAGGAGTCTAGTTTAGGACTTAGTGAAATAAGGTTTTATTTAATTATTAAAAATCTGATTTCCTTTTATTTTAAATAAGCTAATAAATAATAAATATAAATTAATTACATTAATTTACCAACTTAAATTAAAAACAAATTTAATTCATTGCTTCCACCTAGGTTCGAACCCGGGTGGAGCAAGACTTCACTTCAAGAGCCAATTTTTGGCCCTCTCTCCCCAAATTGCCCCTCCACCTTATTAATTAAATAATTAATTATATATTTAGGGTAATTATGTTACTAACCTTATCCTGGAAAAAAACCATTTTACCCCTAGACCCTCCAAAACTATGATTTTCCCTTTTTAAGTCCGGTAAAGACTCATTCGAGTAAATCTTCGTATTCGAGAGACCTACATGGTTGGACCCAACCTTTCCAAGCTCAAATAACACCCCAAGTTAGTTGGATTGGCTGTAGCAAGGGTTCTGAGGTCTGGTTCTACGCACATCAATCCGTGTGAACCCTGGTCTAATCATAGGCATTCTTGACACATTAAGCATTACTTATCATATCCATTTTTTTTGGGGGGGGGGGTTGTTACATCTCCCCACAGAGGGCCCTGTCTAGAGGTGCAGCCGCTCGGTGAGAACCTGGCGATCACGGTAGAGAAAGCCTAAGCGGCTAATCTGGCTATATCTGAGCCTATCGACACCACCCCGATTGAGTCTATCCCGGGTGCTAGCACCGCTCCGAGCTCCTCCCGCTCAAATCCATCTGCTACACTAGTCCCGCTTGCTAGGGTACAGACTTGGATACCATACTGGAGGCTCGGGTGCCAGAGTCTGAGGCCCCTTTTTGAGAGCCTGCTGAGGACACGGTGTTGGCTGCCCTGTTCTCCACCACTGCTGCCCCCCCCAACGAGATCGTGCCAAGAGGCACCGAGTTAGAGATGAGGATTAGTATCGAGCACGGAAGAAAGAGCGCAATAAGTTGTAGGCCGCGAGGAGAGCCTCGCTGATTGATGAGGAGGCCTGCCAGTTGAGGGTTCTGAAGTGGTTGCTGGGGCGTCTAGCTCCAGAATTGTTGAGGCTGAGAGGAGCACTACTGTTGGTGCTGTTAATGCTGAG
This sequence comes from Solanum sitiens, assembly GCA_016801875.1. Classification (NCBI taxonomy): domain Eukaryota; kingdom Viridiplantae; phylum Streptophyta; class Magnoliopsida; order Solanales; family Solanaceae; genus Solanum; species Solanum sitiens. Next base: position 1,824,790 of record JABWTJ010000287.1, read on the forward strand.
GACACCACTGTTGGTGTCCCTACTACAGAGGGAGCGGGTTCCAGGAAACTGGACCCTCCAGCATGTTGATCGTCGGCGCTTTGCACCTCAGGTTTGCTTCACCTACCACCCCATTTTATATACTTTTATGCATTGGGGACAGTTGCATGTTTTTTTGGGGGGTGGGGTAAATGGAAAGTGAGTGCTAGGGTCAAGTCTAAGTAGCCCAACTCACGATCCTCTCTTGGGGTTTTCTTGCCTGTGTTCTTTTTCCCCAAGAGACTGGTTATTTTATTGTTGAACCGGCATGTTGATATCTTTTGTACATAGTATAGAAATGGAATCTGAAGCATGATGGCTAAACAAAATGATATCCTGATTTAAAGAAAATGCTGCACGACCAGGCATAGTAACTGATGAATATGTGGCTCTAAGCATGACATAGAGATACACCACTGCATGACCCTAAAATCTAAAACTCGAACTAGGTGTCTGATAATCTGGTAGAGTAATGAGATTTCAAGTGAGTGTAAGGAAAATTTGAATAGTCCACCATTGGTACTAAGGTAGAACTTCCCTGGTTAGTCCTGCTAAAAGTAAGTTGTGATAGACAATTAGGAAAGGATCATATGCCCTTGTTCAAGATAGCCAATCTTTAGGTTGGATAACAGAAAACCGAATGAAATTAATCCTTTCTTGATCCAAATGATTTGAGATTAAAATAGACCTTTCTTTTTCACCCCAACTGATCTTTTCTGGGAACAATGTGTAGGCCCTGGTCCCTCCTTGGACATGTGCACCTCAGCTTATGCCAAAAGCATAAGTTGAGGGTGGCTAATGCAGAAAACAACCTTGTCGTGGTCCTGATTCAACCTTGGGTATTGTGTACCTTGACTCATGGAAAAACCATGAGTTGAGGGTGGCTAGTTGAGGAATGCTCCGAAAAGTGGGGTTGAAAGAATAAAGAAAGAGAAAGAACAAAAGAAAAGTGAAAAAAAAGGAAATCGAGTAACACAAAAGGAGAAAGAAAGGAGAAAAGTAAGGCAAAAGAATATAAAAAAATAATAATTAAGAAATAGGGCGAAATAAAATGATGAAAAGGTAGGACGCCTAGCCGTTATGTCAAGGAGGGCAATAATTCACTAAAATACATCCAAATGTACCCTACCTGACCCTGAGCCTAAGTTACAAGCTAATAAAGTCATATCGTGATCCAAAGAGTCTATTATGGTGAACTTAAAGCAGTGAAAATAAGGGCAAGCCGATGGCAATAAGTATGAATGAGGTGTGAAGTTGTTCTGAGAGCGAGTGTTGAAAAAAATAATCCTTACACTCAAACTGAAATCATAGGGTGAAAAATGAGGATGTTGTTTTGAAGTTAGTACACTAGTTGCAATACCGAAAAATTGGTACCTTGGTGATAGATCAAAGAGGATAGGTGTCGGTGTGTGGTGAGTCTATGTCATGGTCTGATCCACATGAGCGAGCCTAATAGTGATAGCATGCATAAACATAATGAAAATAATCAGGATTGATAGACAGATAATTGCTAAATCTAAAATAAGGATACTCTTGTACAAAGGTTTTGTGTTGAGTCATAGCGTGTCGCTTGAGGACAAACAACGAATTTAAGTTGAGGGTGTTGATGTACCGTGGTTTCATGGTACTTTCAATTCTTTTTCCTTAAGTTTAGTGTGTGTCTAAGGCCTTTTTCTAGTAGTTTTAATGTATTTTTCTCTTTGTTTGCAGGAAAACTGTCCAGAATGAAAACGCGGAAGAACTGTGATGAAATTGCAGAAGTGATGACCTACGGAGCCATCGACGGTCCGTGGACCCCTCGATGGTCCGTCGATGGCAACCTTCGTCTAAAGAAAATGCTGCTGAAGGAAGATCGGGGAATTTTCTTCAATCTCATCAAAGTACATACATGAATTCTTGTCTAATCAATATGAATTGTGTGATTGTTAACATGGGTAACTAAATCCATAACTAGGGTTGTGGGAACCATGGGTAAATAACAAGGTAAAAACTAGCTAAAATAACAATTCTAGAATAGTGTCTTGAATGTATTGATAATTCTTTCATTTAGAAGTCTTTTTAACGAGTGCACGCGTTAGAACTCGCCTTGTTGCTACTTGTTGGACCAAGGAGGTAGATAATAAGAAAATAATTATCAACATAGATTTAGTATATACTATATAATAGGCTAGTGTCGATAGGTGCGAAGTAATAACTAAGCCATACATCGATTATGATGCTTAATATGAGGTAAATGGTAAGGTTTAGTAAAGTATACACATGTAGCCGGACCAAGGTGTGGGGTGAAATTCACTAGTTGCCGGACCAAGGAATTAGGTATACATAACTTATCACTTTGCATGCAAGATACTAGGAAAGAGTTGTTATAGTTAGGTTTACTGCGTTATTACCCTAATGGGGAACACTTACACCCTAGTTTCTCTCATTACTTGATAAACATCAAATATTTGAACTTGTTACTTGTTTACTTAGAATTAATTAAGTAATTTTGTTGCACAAAACCCCCCTTTTAATTGTTTGTTTTTGGAAAGGACTTGATTAAAATAGAAGTAATCGTAGATTAAAGTTAAGTCTAAACCATTTTCCTCGTGGGATCGACCCCAACCTAACATTTGGGTTCTTTACTTGATACGACCACTTATACTTCTTTAAAGAAGTTTAATTTGAGCGTATCAATTGTATGGGCGGTCGCTTCACAACTCACTCAAGTGAACCTTAGAATCACCTATGGTAGGAGGATCTCATGTTTATGTGTTTGGTGTATTGTAAGTTTGTGTGTCTCATTATATGTGGTCTTAAGGATCAATTAGGTGTTCCTAGAGAGGTTGTATGGGAGGTCTCTCTTTGTCTTACTTAAGTCAGTCTTAGGATAGCTTTTATTCGGATGATTGCATGCTAGAAAATGTTCTATGTAAAGTTGAGGGAGTTCACTATAACAGTGATGGAGTTAACTCTAACAGTGAATTAACTCACTATAAAGTGTTCCATAAAAATGTGATAAATTTCTTAAGTGACTTCTTATGTGTTTCTAAAGTGTTAAATGTTGTTCTTATGCTTATACTCTCATGTTTTAATCAAAAAGAGCATATTTCCATTAAATGTCCGTTGTCATGATTTTTATACATTATGTCATACTTAGTATATGTGTTTGTACTAATTCCATATATATTTCTATCTCTATAGTGGTTAGTAGGTGAAGAGAATTGGGAAGCAAGGCTTGGATTATAGCATCATTCAAGTGAAGTTGAAGCATGTCCTCTCTTTACTAGAGGGCATAATTATCTTAGATTTCTTTTATATTGAAGTATTGTAATAGACTAGGTATTACTGTATGTTAATGTATGGATCGTGTCCCAAGTGTTCTCGTGTCTAAACTTTGATGAAATTGAGATTTAGTATTTCCTATGATTTTTATATGAAGGAGTTTTTGAAAGACTTTTCGCATGTTGTGAAAGTTTTAATTCCGCACTACTTTTCATTATGTATATGAGATGAACGATATGAAAGGGCTTGTACAAAACCTCTGAGAGGTGAAGTACGCGGTGTTGTGATTCGAGAGTGTCAAATCTTCGAGGGTGTACTCTCGGGTCGTGACAACTTTATCATTCGCAGCAACTTGCACTTGAGGAGGAACTTGATTGCCTTGGGGAGTTACTCCCGCATTTTCAACCTACTCTCCTACTCTTCTCACGGCTGTCCTTCCTGTGTTCAACACCTATAACCATAAGAAAGGGACTAGATGCTAAAATATACATAGTGTCAAAACTCTAGAGGCGCGACATAGGATTACCAAGAAAAGAGAATTTTTTCCTAATCATCACATAGCCTCTCATCCACAATTGTGGTGCGCTTCAGAATCATGAAGAAGACACTAGGTAATGTGGTTTAGTGAGAAATTGATCCTAAAGATATTCAACCTCATGCTCTGATACCTACTTTGTCATATCTGGAGAGAACCCCCCAGATGCGATCAGTGTCATCGTGCTCTCAGGGGACTCAGACAAGCCCTTAGTGTTCGTCATAACATGTCATCAGTTAAAATTTGCGGAAAAAATAAAAAAAATTCATACTTCATATTGAGGTATACTTAGACCTCTCACATATAAGCTTACTTAGGGTTTACTTGTAGCAACATGTTAACATACATATGTTATTCTAAAACTTGTCTCACATAAAAACCATCTAAAGAGTATAATTAGAACTTAGTTAATAAAATGTCAAGATGCCATATAGCCTTACTACAATAAAATCCAAAGAACGTAAAATGGAATAAGGAGAATTCTTAAAAACTACTAATGTCTTCATAAGCTAGAATAGCGAGAAGATAGCATCCACGAACATGAGGACCTACCAACCCTTGGAAAAAGAGTTCCAAGCTTCTTGAACATACCTTCTTAATCTTCAACCGCCGGACCCTAGAGTTGTTGTAATATAAAGTAAGGGGTTAGTATGCCACATGTACTAAGTATGGGTATATGCACATAAACATTTATGGACATGCATGAAAAGGGCCATTTCTTTGGAAATCATTCTAAGTCAGTTTAAAACCTTTAGTGCACATACAATAGAGCATATACGAGATAAGGATCACAATCAGCATAAAGCATGGTCATAGTCAAATACATAATATCATAAAGTCATATTACCATTTCATATTCAATAGTGCATTTCAACTTAACATGCAAAACACGTACCAATGATCTCATCCCAAGCCAAAAAGTGCGATGATCATGTGAAGCTCCATTATCCCACATAACCAAGTAAAAAAGATAGGAGCCCATAAGTAAAGATTTGCTTCATTCAACATATATCATGAGTAGTCATCACCACAAATAACAATATAGACCAATAAGATGTTCATCAACATAGCCTACATCATATAAGACTAACATCACATATCATAAGCATTGTACATTTCATATCATTTTATTACATAAGAACAATCTCCTAGAACTTCCATTAGAGTCAACTTGTGCATTGTCTAGATAGAGTCTCATACCCCTACCTATACTAAGTAAACTCTTCAAGTCACCTTATTCAATGTTCATTTACTTGTATTTCATTTTACTTGACGGAACAATCGCCTTAACCGACATTAGACCATGTGAGCTAAACATGGAATCCGATGTCATGAAACCCCACACCGAAAGAAGGTGGTCTGGTCAAAGTAGAACCAAACATGGCAAAGCTTTCTAGGTGGATCCACTAGGTAGTATCGTATGGTGGCTACATAGTTCAAGAAATAGGAGATATATTAGAGACCCATAGTTCCACATTAAATGACAGCCTCTATCTCATGAGAATCATTTTGAAACTAACATCCAACTAGGGAAGGTACACCTCTGATAGCTAGTTCACTTGGTGCTAGGCTAAAGTCCCTTTTTGAATAACCATTAAGTCATCATTTATTCATAAAGCTTATCATAAGTCATAGAAGATTAACTCCTTGTATAAACATGATCAAGCTTTTTAGGTTTACATGAGAATTTCCTTTTATAGCAACCCTTCATTTGTAATATTAGCATATCATAATCATCTTGTGTACGGCATACAAGAGAACATCATAAACTTGCATTATCATATCCTTAACATGATCTCACATTTAACATATTTCTATCCAAACATATAAAATATAAACATGATACATACTTCAATAGCGTTGTAACATCATTTATAGGCTAACATTAACATCATGGAGTAATCACGACTTTAGAAGACTTACCTTTTGCTTCCAAGAACCTTTATCAAGAACTTATGTTCAATATACAACAATCATCAAACAACATAGTGAAATACCCAATAGCATAACCAATACCAACTCTTCAAGTAATATACAAGACCAATTCGTAATTAATGATAAGGGAAAAGTGTTATTACGAAGTTAATTCATGACATAGTTCCAATCCCAAAGTTTTCATGTTACCAAGTAGTAGATATAACTCAATAAAGACCATTATTTAGAGAGGGAACATGCTTCACAAGAAAATCAAACATTACCAATCAATTACCCATTACACACTTATTTAATCATAGAAAATCGATAATATTTATCATTAGTCATAAATCTAGAGTTAGGAAGAAAACCCATTTTGTAAAGTAAAAACCCTAGAAGTTGAATTCTTGAAAACCATCTTTGAAAGGACCTCTTGGGAAAAGGAATCCCAAGAGTGAAAAACACATAACTTATTGAAAAATAATCCATGAATTTGGATTGAAAAAACTTGAATTCTTCGTCTTTTTCCTTAAGATTTTCTTGTTCTTCAACGGAGTTTAGAAAAGAGAGCGTTCTGGAGAGAGATAGGAGGAATTCGTTTGATATAATTCGAAGTTTGTAAAAGTGGTCTAAAACTGACCTAAAATAATTATAAAGTCCTCCCATATAATACCCAAAAGACCCTTCACTTAAATAGGTCTTTTTGTGAATTTAAATTACCTAAAATACGACTTTAACGAATCTGGAAAGTGGTTGTGCGTCGCGGGGCCAATTTCAATTCCTTTTATTCAGAATTTTGGGTCGAGGCAATGAGCCTCGTGTAAGATCTGCATCGCGAGGCTGACACCTAATTCTTACTTTCAAAAATTGATTGAGGCAGTAGGCCTCGTGTGGGATGTTTGTCGCGTAGCAGCCCCTCAAAATCTGCCTACCTGACCATGTTGGGGTCCTCCTCAAGAACCCCTCAGGTAGTCCTTGGGGTGTCATTACAAGACGTTTGGACCCTTTGTACTACATATTACCTATCTAAAGTCTTTAACATGCTTTGGAATTCATTTTATACTCCCAAACCTTCACCAAAGATAGGGACGTCAACTAGATTAATTTAGCTAGTTTCCGGACGTCAAGGTCTTTCTTTATCGTTTTGGCTATAACCTTTTCTAAATGAGTTTATTACATTAATATAGGTGTGGAAACATCCTTTTAACTATTATTAAATAGTCTAAGCTCTAGTCCAAGTCATGGAACTTCCAGAGTGTTACATACTCTCTAGTGTCAAGGTTGTGCCCGAAGCTACAAATACCCAACCAGAATTGCTAGCACAATTATGTCAAGATCATCTAATCGACTACTACATATCAGTTCCAAACTATTTGGTTAATGAATTAGTAGTCCATAAAATAGAGTAACTAAATGAGGCATTGTTGGAGATATTCATCCAGAGTCTAACTAAAACAACTTAAAAGCCTAAGCATAGCTCAATATGCGCATAACGTCCTCCAAAGAGGTATACAATAAAATTTAATCCTCTTTCTATGGAGATTTAGTCGAGTTATAATTATATCTCACTTAAGATACTCTATGCAGAATGCATCCAAGAAGAATAATCAACCATATCTAGCATTGTAGAACCTTGGACATAATTATGCTCTATAGATCTACTACTTTCACCAACAACAAAGTTATTAAACATAGTGTCACTTACAATTAAGCTTTATTTGAACTAATTCCACCAACTAAACCACATTATTTTTTTGAACGTATTTAAACATCTCTAACTAGTTTTGACTTAATTCCAATAACTAAATCCACCAAATAAACCACATTATTTATTTGAACTTATTTAAACAATCCAATTAATTTTGACTTAAATCCAACAACTAAATCCACCAACTAAACCACATTACATATTTGAACTTATTTAAACAACTTAATAATTTTTTAACTCTAACTAGGTTTGACTTAATTCCAACAAATTAATTTTACCAACTAAACCACATTATTCTTTTAAACTTATTTAAGAAACTTAACAACTTTTTAACACTAACTAGTTTTGACTAATTCAACCATTCTAGAACAAATTGATGTCAATTTAGGAATTTATAAGGAAGAAGTATTTTCAGAAGCGGGAACGTGTGGTGCACATGAGTATTTTCCTTGGAGATGAAATTTTGTTGCAGAATAGTTTTTTGTTCCACCCAAAAGTGAGACAAACACATTTCTTTGGGATAGATTACAGCTGGTTAGTATTTCTATGGAATAGTGTATACAATTTATAAACTATCTCAATTTAATGGTTTGTTGTCATATTTGTAAAAATTTAAACTCAAGATTCGCAATTTATTTATCAATTTTAACATTATTTTTAATTTCCTGTTGCATCTATGGAGTTAATTATTTTTTACTTATGTCTGTAGAGAAGTAAAGTTCCCTTTAAATCAACATATATGATCAGTTAGTTTGATATTCACGTGATATTTTTCATTGATTACTTTATTGGTACGATATATGGCTTGATATGTTCTTTTCTAGCAAATAAGTTGAAGGATCTTACTTAGTGTTTGATAAACTGTCACATTGAGATGTTATATTAAGAATGGGATGCATGTCTTACATGATGTTTTCTAACCCCAAATTCAACGTACACGTGCCCTTTTAAATATTCCCCCTATTTAAATTTATTCGTCTAATTTTAAATTGCATAGATTTTAAGAAATTGCGTTAGACTTCATGGGGTTTGAGAAATTATGACTTTTGAATCTTGTATTCTAAAACTAAAGGTATGTAGAATGTATCATAATGTCCCTTAATTTTAAGGTTTTAAACATGTCATGTGGAAAATTGAAATTAAGGAGTTGTCAAACAAGGACAAAAATATTATTCTTGAAAACTAAAAATATTATTCTTGAAAACTAAAAAAGAAAGTAAGTCAAATAATTATAAACGGTATGAGTATGTATTGTTTTGGTAGACAATTCTAATGTTTTATTGTGGTTATCAGAATCTCTTATTTTTTCCCGAGTCCATTTTCTATTGGACTCGATCATAAAATTGTAGTACATATTCTTTATGGTCCTATAGCATATCTTGAAATATAGGTACTTCAGTTTTTTTCAGTAATTATCTTACAACTTGTGATGAAGGCATCTTTATGGACCAAAATAAACTAATGAACAGTTTCATTATCTAATAAGTTAAAGCATTTAAATGATTGACACTTATTCATTCTTTCTGAATTTAGCCTACTTTGGTTTTGGTGTGAGAATGGCTTCCAGAACTATGTTCAAATCGATGGTCACTCCAAATGTAAGTTCTAGTGAAATTGCTACTTTTTTTTTAGGATAGTATCACTAATCTACATATTGAAAGTTAGACTACATCAAAAGAATGTAGTACCCTTAAAATGGTATTACAATCTATTCATATTGTCGTCTATCACCTCTACTTCTTATAAATAATCTAAAATATCCCAGATATCTTCTACTTGGAATAAAATGTTCTCTTTACACCAAAATAAAATAACGCTAGACAATTCATCTTGAAGTTTTGAAGTCCATTCTGCTTGTCTTCAAAACACCTCTGATTTCTCTCTTTCCATATTGTCCACCATATTGATACTGGGACAATCTTCCATCTCTCCTCTTTTGTTGCTGCATTACCATCACCATTCAAACTGTTAAGGATTCCTCTTATGCTCCTTGGCTTTACGCAATTTATTTTTCTCAATCTGATGAACATCATCCAAAGATGATCCATCCATATGCAGTGCTAGAAGATATGGCTAATTGTCTCCACTTGTTCCCCACATAAGAAGCATCTTCAACATAATTGAAATTTCCTTTTGTTCAAATTGTCAGGTGTCAGTACTGATTCCTTCGCCAGCAGCCATATGAATCAATTAATTTTTTATGGGATCTTAGTCTTCCATATCATCTTCCATGGCCAGTTTTCCTCCATATGATTTGATCTACTCAATTCTCTATAGGCTGAGTTCTTAGAGAAAATATCGTTCCTTTCTTTCTTCCATACTATAGTATCCCCTTTTCAGATAGATTGTTAAAGCTGTCCATAATGGTGTAAAAAGTTGCTACTCTTCCAACTTCCGAATCGTTCAGGTTTCTCCTTAAGTTTAGGTTCCATCCTTGTCCGGTCCACATAACATTTGCCTGTAGAAGAATACAAAGGTTGTGGAGATCTGGAAATTGATGTTGTAGTGGTGCACTACCTATCCAGTTATCATTCCAAAAAGAAATAGTTTTTCCATTACCTACTTTTTAGTTAATTCTTCTCTTCAGCAAAGGCCATAAATTTCTAATAGCTCACCAAACTGTGCAACTGTATGGTATGGAGACCATGTTTGTTGTCCAGTTATCTTCCATCCCATATTTGGAAATAATGACTACCTTCCACAACATGTTATCATTTGTTCCAAATTTCCACAGCCTTTTCATCATTAGACTCTAATTTTGTGCTTTCATGTTTCTCATTACAATCCCTCCTACTTTCTTTCCCACTGTAAGTTCCTCACACTTAACTAGGTGGAATTTCTTTTTGTCTTCGGTGCCTTGCCAAAAGATATCTCTTCTGATTTTGTCAATTCTTATTATCACATTTGCTGGTGTTGGGAAGATAGACATCATGGATGTTGGCAGTGCATCCAATACACTGTTCACCAAGGTGAGTCTTCCTACTCTATGTCACGAACCGAGAGTACACCCTAGAAGTTAGGGCATTCTTGAATCGAAATACGGTGTCGTCAACCTCTCGGAGGTCTAAGACAAGCCCTTTCGTACCATTCATTGAATACATGTATGAAAAGTAGTGCGGAATTAAAACTTTTCATACGAAATAATAATACTTCAAAATATCTCTTTTATAGAAAAACATAATGAAAGGCTAAGTCTTCAAGTTACCATCTTAGGCATACGAATATATTGGGACACGGCCCATACTTCAACATATAGAAAATAGATAAGTCTATTACAATACTTCAATAAGGAAATCAAAACATCAAGATGTCCTCGAATCTAGTGAGGACATACCAACTCTTTACTTGAATGAACACTAATCCATGCTTCAACTTGGAGACTCCTCTCAAACGCTACCTACACCTTTAGGGATAGACAAAATGTATGGAATTAGTACAAACACTTGTACTAATTATGGCATAATGCATAAAATCATGATAAACGGATATTTGTATAAAACATGTTCAATTTTAAGAAAACCATTAAAGACAAGTATAATAGTCACTTACAAGTCAACATATATGCACATAAGTCGCATTCCACAATATAGCATAAACATCACTTCAACCCATATAAACGTATACACCTCCCACCACAGGTTATCATAAGACTCACTTAAGTAAAACAAGAAGAGACTGCCCATACACCCTCTTCAAGCCTACCTAAAAAATCCTTAAGACTTCCTAAGATAAGATTGTTCCCGTTTCCTTTCATTAACTCTCTACCTAATATTACTCTAAGATTCACCTAAGTAGGATAAGAAGAGACCGCACATACACCCTCTTCAAGCTTACCTAAGCAACCCTCAAATCTACCCTAGATAGAGCACATTCAATTCAACATACATTAGCTAAAGTCATAATCGTTCTTTAAGTCAATTAGAAGACATTTCATTCATTATAGGTTTCACATAATGCTGTTTGAAAGACCTATGGACTCACATACAAACATCTTCAAAGTCTAGTCGTCAATGTCTAGATAGAGTTCCATTCCACAAACTAAACTACCTAGTACTTATGCAATACTAGCACGTATCCTACATGATGATAATAGGCAATAATCGACATAGACCATACTAGCTAGGCATGGAATCTGGAGTCATAAACCTACTCCGATGGAGGGTGTTCTACTTCCCAAGGGTATAACTAGGACACATCCCATGTAGGCACATCGTTAAGGAATATCAAGGTCTTTTATGCACTCTAGTCTCATTCTAAAGTAGAGATAAATTGTATTCTAGTCTCGTTCTTAAGTAGAGCTACAAACCATAACATATTCACTCAGTGCTTGCCTTTGTTCTCATAGAGTTAGTTCAATAAAAAGGAGCATATGAAAAGGTACCATCTCTTAGTCATTACCTAGTCATAATGCACCTACCAAAGATGGGTTCACTAGGGCTACAACTCAACGGTATATAAGGATATCACATTCTTAACCTTCTCTATATATAGAAGGTTCCACATATTAGTCATACTTAGAAGGGCACCATCTTAGGTCTATCGATCCTAGACATTCATTCAACATTCATCCATACACATAAAAGACAAAGGTGCATAAGCCTACTAAGTAAAGATGTTCATATTCATAATATACATGTATCAAGTAAGGGACACAAGTCTACCAAGACAAGACACGACATACTTTACTTTATTACATATAACATATCATTCTTTGAAGAACATAGGAATGACTCTTATCATCTTTATGTCATCCTATACATTACTATAACATCATCAATATAACCATTATAGACTCATATATTCAAGTAGGAACAATAATGCATCAACTCATAGACTACACACATGAACACATAGTAATTGTCTAACATGATCACCTAGCAACATCAAACCTTCACATTACTAGCATGTAGATAGATATCGTCATACTTCACATAATCAACTTCACATTCATCTTAATACTTCATGTAGTTTCCGACAAGGCCATGATCATCATAATACACAAAGTAACGCCGACAAGGCCACATCAATTGCAAGTAAAGCACATAACACCGCCACCATAGTTGGACAATTCCAATCACAATATAATTTAAGACTAAATTACATAAAATAAAGATAATTAGGCCATCGTACAACCAATCCATTCTCACCACTTCAATCCATAGCTAAATAGTCCAATACAATACTGATAGGCCATTACCCATGGCCATGATCATCAATTCAATACAAAAATCATAATACTCAATGAACCTAAATCAATTCAATGTAGACTTATAAATCTAAGACCAATTAGACATTAATTGAATACAATTCTTACATCATTCAATAGCCCATAGAAAATTACACTATAATTCATAAGCATTGAGAAAATAGTCAAAATAAGAGTTGTATGGTTTGCATGGGTTCATAATAATAATAACTTTAAAACATTGCATTAACATGAATTCAATTCTACAACATTGATTCGAAACCATTTATGCAAGAACCCATGGCTAGATTATGAAATTGGACAATTCATGTTTTTGATCATCTTTGAAAATCATTTGAATTGACTCCTTGAAGAAAGATATTTCAAGGATGAATAACCATACCTTAATTGTGATGAAAATCCCACAAATTGATGAAGAAAAACTTGAGAATCCTATAGTCTTCCTTGGAGCTTCAAAGCTTCAACAATGGAGTTTTGGAAAGAGTGAATGGAAAGGTTTTGTTTTGAATTGAGGTATTTGCTTTAAATGGTGAGGTTAGGGGTTTAATTGGGTACTATAACCGTCCATAAGTCACCCCTAAATTACCCAAAAGACCCCTACATTAATTGGACAAATTAACCAAATCAAATTTGACTTAAAAATGACGCAATGAAATATGGGACTTTACTGCGCGTCGCGGAGACACTTCCAAATATTATTTTTGGAAAATTGTTGGACTGAATGGTTAGTGACAGCCCCGCATCGCAAGGCAAAGATTTATCCTACTGCATGTCTGCTGCGCGTCGCGCAATAGCATGCCAAATCTTGGCTGTTTAGCAGCCTCGTTGGCCCATTTTTGGGTCCTCCTCGGGGCCCTTTTGATGGTCCCTGGGGCGTCGTTATAAAACATTTCGACCCTTTGTATTTCAGTCTACGCGTAGGAATTCTCGGTACTGAATGTCATCTTCAAACCGTCCCCCAAAACATCACTATAAAACACTACGACACACTTGTTCAACTTCGACTAGTTTCCGAACGTCTTGAACATTCTTAGACGTTTGACCTCCAAACACTTCCAAACATTATATACTGCCTAAGAACACTATTATTAACCATTATATGACTTTAAAACATCATGACACAAGTGTTAGTCTCTAGCTCAACCTAGCTTATTTTGAGGGAGTAACATTCTAGACAGGTATTGACTCTTCCAATTTGACAACTTGTTATCACATTTCTCTAGTACACCGTTCCATATTAATATGGATTTGTTATTTTACCCTAAAGGCATACCCAAATATGTAGTTAGGAATTTGCCCACCACACCTCCTAGCTTTGTGGCCAAGCTTTCCAGTTCCCCAACTTCATTTATGGGATATATGAAGCTTTTATTCCAATTAATATGCAAACCTGACACGAATTCAAAGATAACGAATATAGACCTTACAATCAAAATATATTCTTCCACTGCATCACAAAAAACTAGGGTATCGTCTTCATATTGCAAATGAGTAATCTCCAAACTATTTACATCACCGGTTTGGAAACCTCTAATCCATCCCTTCACTTTAGCTGTGTGCAGTAAGCTACTCAAGCCCTCCATTTCTAGAATAAACAAGAACGGTGACAAGGGATCACCCCGCCTTAATCCTCTATAAGAAGGAAAAAAACCATTTGGTGTCCTGTTTATCAAGACTGAGAATTTACTATACTAATACAGTGTTTAATCCATTTGATCCATCTAGCTCCAAACCCCATTTATTTCATCATCTAAATTAGAAAGCCCAATTTAGATGATCATAAAATTTCTTTATATCTAGTTTGCATAGAATACCCGGTAGCTTACTCTTTTGTCTTGATTCCAAACACTCATTTGCAATTAGAATGGCATCCATAATTTGTATCCCTTTTATGAATACCATTTGTTGTCTATCCACCTGTTTATGGATGACCTTTTTCACTCTTTCTGCCAAGAGATAAGCAATTATCTTGTAAGATCCCCCCATCAAAATGATAGGTCTGTAATCATTCAACTCTTATGCTCCGGTCTTCTTGGGGATTATGTCCACAAAAGTCGCATTAAAACATTTTTCAAAGAAGCCTTCCTTGTGGAAGTTTTGCACAGCTGCAACTAGATCATACTTGATGATCTCCCAATAGTATTTAAAGAAGTCCATGGAATCCATAAGGTCCAGGGGCTTTGTCTCCTGCACAAGCTTTTATGCTCTCTAATATTTCATGCTCCTCAAAGTTTGCCATCAGAAAGATCTTTGTTGCTTCTTCAATCCTGGGGCAGTCTCTCATCTCTAATTGAGGATTCCACCTTTCTTTCTCTTTGTAGAGATTCTCATAGTAGGAAACAATTTCGTTGTTTATCTCCTCTGGCTCTGTCACTCTCTCTCCCCTAATTTTCAGCTTGTCTATGGTGTTAACTCTTCTATGTGCATTTGTTATTCCATGGAAAAAAAACTTGTATTTCTGTCACCATGTTTCAACCAAGTTGCCCTAGATCGTTGCCTCCATTCTATCTCTTCATGTTTGACATTGTCTTCAAATTCAATGTTGAGGGTAAGCCTTGAGACAATCTCCTCCTCCACTAACAATCTCTGCTCATGTATCCTATCCAACTCAATAAGTTTGGTATAGGATACTTTGTTTCTGCATTTTTAGATTACCTTGGATTGTTTTGCTCCATTCCTTCAGCTTTATTTTCTGTGACTTTAATTTGTCTCCTAGAACATAATCAGATTCCCCAACGTAGTTGAAAGATTCCCACCAATTCATGACTTTACCATTGAAATCTTCTGTATGTAACCACCAGTTCTCAAATTTGAAGTATGACTTACTTGTTTCCCACTCACCACATTGTAGCAACAATGGTGTATGATCTGAGATCACCCTTTATAAGGTGGACTGTCTGATTTTCCTAAAGCTAGTATCCCATTCTTCAGAAAAGAGAAATCTGTCCTGCCTTTCTGCACTGATATGTCTGTCTCCCTTTCTCCAAGTGTACTTGCCCCCCACTAGTTCAGGATCAACTAGTCCCATGTCTGCAATAAGCTCATAAAAGTATGTCACAGCCTTGTTAATTCTATTACAGCTCTTTTTTTCTGAGGGATTTTTTGTTGTGTTGAAATCTCCACATAGCACCCAAGGGTCTGAGGTCTGAGGTTAGGACTCTAGCTGCTCGAATTTCCCACCATGTTTCCTCCCTTTCCTGCCTATCATTAGGAGCATAAACTCCTGTCAAGTGCCATTGGAACTCTTGGTTCTTCCCCGTAAGTACATGCCTTGACTGCTGATCACTCCTTCCCATTCCCTTCTGTCCCAAATGATCACTAATCCACCTCTAGTGCCACTAGCCTCTAGTTGAACATAGTTTGACCATCTATTTCCCCACACTTTATCATTTTTCCAATGTCTCCTTCTAACTTAGATTCCTTTAAGCACAATACATCAACCTTCCAGAATTGCAACAAATTTTTTATCATACTTTTCTTTTTTGCACAGTTTAACCCCCTCACATTCCATGATACTATATTCAACTTCATTGATTCTTGATGTCTAGGTATCCCCCCTACTTCTACTGCCATTACTTGTGAAATTGGAATCTATCACTAACCTCTTACAATTAATACACCCCTTTCTTTTTTATTATTGATGAGTCCCCTTTTTTCTCTGCACTTTCCAGCTTGTTATTGTCTATCTTCAGAAACAATTTTTTTGTTGTTTCTTCATATCCGCTGAAATCTACTCCAAATTCCATACTCGGCCTCATAATATGTTGTTGAATCAATTCCGAGGGGCTAAGACACTCCGGATCTTCATTTGGCATTTGAGTTCTCAAAAGTCTTGCTTTCTCTGCTATTATGTCTATTTCTCCTCCATTTGTTTCCATCTGTCTCTCTCTTTCTTCTTCCTGATGGACTTGTAACTGAACTTCTATTGGTGCAATCTTCGTTTGTATGCAATCAATTGCTCGACTTTCTCCGTCTCCCAGTAGGTTCCCCATCTCTTCAACGCTATTAGAAGTTGTGTTATCTTGTGTATTTGTCCAAATTTCAATGTTTATTATGTCCACCAACTGATCTTATGAATTAGAGCCTTCATATTGGAAATTAGCAATTGGTTACAGTAGGCCCTATTAATTTGTTTTTTTTAATTTGGCCCAATTTATCTGCACTTAGAATTTTGCCCATAGTTGCTGAAAGAGACACTTTGTCCTTTTCCCCCTTCCCATGTGTTACAGTTTTCAAAAAGCCACCTACCTTGGATGTGCCCACATGTGACAACTGTGGAAATGTCACTTCTTTCACCAAAAAGGCATGCTCTCTATTGTCCTCTGGAGAATACCTTGAACCCTCCTTCTGTCTTTTCTTTCTTATCGTCACCGGCGTCTCACACCATATCGAAATTTGGTAGACGAAACCTTCACTGTTAACCTCCATCTCTCTTGGAACTCTTGCTCCATCTCCCTTCACCTTGCGAGCCCAATGAAGATTATTTTTTAGTGTGGTCTACTCTTCTGTCACGATAAAGCCTCCGCATCTCTCTCTGATAAGTTTGAAGATTTCCTCTGACCATAGATTCAGAGGAAGCCCTAAAACTCTAATCCATACCCAGTCCTTCCTGATTTCCGCTGGCCAGCATCTGGTAGTTGGTTTCCACCACTCTAGCTTCAGTGGTATTCTCCTCCAAGACCATTCCCCCTCCATAACGTGCTCTGCTGTCTTCCGTGACGGTAACTCGAACAAAAACATGCCATCATTTATAGCATATACACTGATGCCTATGTCTGTCTTCCAGGTGTTATTTGCCCATCTTCTTACATCGTGCAGTTGTGGCATTTAAGAGAAGTCATGGTGAAACTTGCCAGCTATGTACTTGTTCAGTAGATCCATGTCAGAGGTTTTCTTCTCTCCAGAGTTCTTGATGCCACTTGCTCTGTTTTGTATCTGCACCTTCTTTGTGCTCTCCTTCATCCATCTATTAGACTTTAAGGAATCTTTGTATGAAGATTCAAGTTTCTCAGTAGACACTTGTTGCTGCTCCCGTACTCTTTCTGGTTCATATATGAACTTTGCAATTTTGGTAGCAATGTTCCACCATCCCTCTATGAAAGTAGTTTCTGGTGTAATAATTATTGCTTTCTTTTTTCCTTGTATGGCTATAAAGCTGATGTATCTTCCATTCTCATTGTTTTTAAGAGTGCAAAAAAACTCCGAGAAGTGGTCTTTTGTTTTCCATCTCCTAACTACCTTTCTCTGTTCCTTTGACGCTTCAAAAAATATTGTTGTTAGCCATCTCAGGACTTTATGGCTGATTTTAACTTTCCGAGATACACGTCTGCTCTGTTCCGACCATTCATACCATGATTCTTCCTCCGTTTGACATTTTGTGATCTCATATGACTTAAAACCAGCATTGTAGTAGATGTTATTTTCCCCTGTTGAGCAAGATTTTAACATCTTACTGGAAAAAGTCACTAGTGAAATTTCTACTTATCAACCATTTGACAAAATACTGAGTTTAAAAGTGGTGAGTGTTCTAACTTCTCTCGAAAATTGGGGTGGTTGATTTACATCACGGGTTATCTTTTGTATTTAGCATGGGAAAGAGATTCTCAAGTAATAATTCAATTTGTTCATGTCGTTCTTGTACCGATTAAGTCTAAGGAGTTATCATTGATTGGGAAAAGTAAAAATATTACAGGGAAATGCGTAGAAAAGTATTTTAGTCTTTCAAATAGATTTAACTTTTGATGCCTCCTGATTGTCATATATGAGAAAATATGAGCTTGTTGTATAAGTTTAAAGTGAGGTAGGACTCTATTGTTATTGTAGCTCTAGATAAATTAGTTATATCGTAAGTACTTATAACTTATTGGAAATGAAACATATGTCATAATGACCAAACAAAAAGAGAATAATTCTCTTACACCACCACTTTTATAAGTTCCAAATGATTTATATTTTTGGATTTAACTGATGTTACCTAGAGAATATGCAAAACAAGAGCCCAAAGATCTGAATGAAAGCATTTCTTATTATGTTGTTCTTTCTATGTAAAAAACTTGATCTATGTTATCGAGAATGAATTTTTAATTGAAGTATTTGCAGTGACTGTCTTTAAATTTATTTCCCTGGATGTTTAGCAACTACCCAAACCAGAAGACTGATGTACTTTGCGAGATAAGTCTCATTAAAAAGTAACATACATTCATTATATTTACCTAGGGGACAAATTAGGGAAATCTATTTTAAAATGTGTTGGATCAGTGTTGGTAATTTCAATAATTTTTTAGAGTTTAGAGTTCTTCTAAATTGAAATATGAGAATTATTTACCAAAATTACCTCAAAAGGAAGTTTAATCACAATAATCATGCAAGCTTCTAATTAATGATTAAGATATACCTCTAGTTGAGTTCATGTCACAAATATTGTTGACAAAACTACCCACAAGTTTTTGGAACAAACTAAGACAACTCTAAGTGTTATACAATTTTCTATGACTATAATATGATTTGTGATTATTCTAGCTTAAAAGGAAATTAGTTACCTTTAATCCTCTCCTACCAAGTTGTTTTACAGCAACGTCTATCTTTTTATCTGAATCCTCACCAGTTTTACAGTGGCCTTATATACACATCAAAATCCACCTTCTCCAATCTTGGTAGTACGGTTGAAATTCTTCGTTGCTGCTTTAGTTCTGAGAATGTAAATTCCCTGAGACCAGAATGTCTATCTAACAGGCTTGGAATTTTGCTCCTTCCTCTAGACTCTATGCTGGTATCTAATACATTCTAAGAGATGGACACACGATGAGCATGCTGAAATTCACTGTCAAAACGAAAAGAGGTGGACAGAACTAGATTTAACTTCAGCTGGTGAACAACAGCTAGAGCTGTTACCTGGTGGACTTCCCATCCTCTTCGCCGATGTAACTCCATGAGAGATGACGCGCCTACTGCGAGAGGAGAGAGAGGGGAAGGGAAGAGCGACGAAACAGAGGATGTAAGGAGAAGAGGAGAAGAGGAGAAAGGGGAGAGGGATGTCGCCGCCTCTGGTGGCCTGCAAAGCCGCTTCGCGAGAAAGGAGGAGAAGAAAAAGAGCGGAGCTGCTCTTTTCTTTGGAGAAGAAGAATGAATTGTCTTAGGGTTTTGGTTCTTTTGTTGGGAATATATCATTTTTTTAAAAAGAAATGTTAATTTATGGATGGGATGTCAGTTTCTTCTAAAATAATTATCATATTAAAAATATTTAATAAATATTATTATCGTAAAGTCGATATTATTTAAATAAAATAATAAATTTAATGTATCAACCTTTTAAAGTTGGTATACTTATTAATTTATTTTGATATAACTAACTTCTTGAGGTCGATTAATTAATTAATTTTTTTACATATATATAATTTAACTACACATCAACAGATGTTTAATTTTATAACTATAAGTTGTATAACACTTAATTATATAAATTTAATTTTATTGATAAACATAAGTTTATCAATATCAAATTTAATATATAAATCTCCGTGAATTGATCATCTGTATTTCTTTAATTTATAATGCATTTCATATCTGAACCACTAATATATGACTTTTTTTTTAAACTACTCGAGGAGTATATAATCAAAGTATATATGCTCCGATGAGTTATCCTTTACATATAATTGGCTACGATATGATCACTACTTGACATTCATTCAAGATCGAACGTAATAATCTTTATAGATCTTTTATTGTACAGTAATTTACAATGTTCAGTTGTCGATTTCATAAAATTAAATAAGATATTGAAGTTTATACGTACAAACACTTAAACAGTTAATTATAAATATATTTAATTAATTGTTACATCATGATATTTCTACTAGTATTATATCGCATTTCATATTCGAATAGATTATATGTTAACTCTTCACCTCTATATCATTACATGAGATACTCAATTCATGATTTGACGATGAACTGTTAGAATTTCTACATTACTCTAGAAATATAAGTATAATTATTTCCTAATTTCTTATCGACGTAGTTTCATACTCTAAATATTGATTATTCATTTTTTTTTGTTTATTCAACGAATTCTAACTTTTTATTTATAAATGTACACAAAATTGTTACACTTTTTTATCAATCAATTATAGGTGTAAAATAAATTTTAGTATTATGCACAATAGCAATATTTTAAACAAACCGACCCTTGAATGTCACTTTTATTTAAAGTAATTAGAATAAATAAAACACACCGACCTCGTGTGGTTTGTATCACATTAAATTTAAGATAAATAAAAAGTAATCATGTTAATTAAATAATACTGACATCGAGAAGTCCGTATTTTACATTAATTTATATATTAGCTTATATAAAATTGTCATCCAAAGGATGATTTATTTAAAGTTAATTGAAAATATTAATTTATTAATTTTCTAGAAGTCACTATATACATATTTTAATGAAAATTATTTTAATTACATACTATTTATTGGTACCGAATTTCAAAATTATGTATTATAATTTTTTTATTTCACAAAAAATCGTCCTCCAGAAGAAAATTTAAATAAAATAAATTTAAAATATTTCTCAATTTTATTTTTTATATTTAATTGAGAAAGCATAAATTTTTTATTTTTTTATTTTTTTATTTAATACCGACATCAAGAGGTCATTTTTTATTGTAATTCATTTTTTTGGAAAAAACTCTGACCTTCTAAGGTCGATATTTGGTTTTGAAGCTTTATTTGGCATAAAAATCGACTCCTTGTAGTTGGTTTACTAAAGTTTGCATTTTGTTTTTTATTCTTGTTAACAATGCCTACCTCCAGAGTCTTGTCCAAGTTGTGTACATGATGCATCTAAATTAGTGGATTAAAGAAGTCTATTAGGCAAAGTGATCAAGTTGACTTAACAAATAAGACGTCTTGCCTTATATTTCAGACTTTACTTGATTCTTGTTGTTTCAATATATAAATGACAAACCTTTTAAAAACTGAAATGAAACAGATAATTTAATACCATAACTAGGTATCATTTTAGTTTCCTCAATTCCTTGAAACAATATGTGGATCCCTTGTAAAAATGTGTGTGCGGGATTATAATTGTTCTGTTGAGTTTGTGCATTCTACATTTCTCGTTCAAGAGTCGGAAATTTCAGATGGTACTCCTTACTTATTTATTTGCTACTCATTACTTATTTATGTATGTTTAATTGATATGAGCATTACGCGATATTCTATATTAATTACATATCAATATTTAACTTTGAACATCATATAACTATTAATAAAAATATTTTTAAATAGTTTGTATTAGAAAATATTTTTTATATGATGTATATTATTACTAGATGGGGCCCCACACATTATATATTTTCAAGATGCAGTAACTTTTTTGGGTGTTTGGTACAATCATATAGTGGTGAAGTATGGAAACAGAAGTAAAACAAAATGAAAACATAGAGCTAATTCTATTTCTTGTATCCTTAAATGATACATGTTGCATGTTCTTACAAACGTAGAAGCATGTGGACGACCGAACTTACAATCTCAAGTTACAGATGCATAGATGCATTATTATTGGCGTCTGTCTTAAGAAGTACTTCAATTTTCACTATAGAATGCATTTATTAAGATATAGATAATTCATATATAAAAACAAAACAAACACCAAAAAAAGTATGGCAAAATTGATGCGTATTGCATTTTGCATATCCAAAATTAAACAATACCAAAAATAAATAATAGAACTGTCCATCTAATACACAGATCTCTTAAATATGGTAAAAGGTTCACCAGATCTAGAAAAAGACCCGCACCACTTGTGAACCCCATATAATGTGTTTGTCATTTGTCTATAATATATAATATCAAAGCCTTCTCATAAGTCTTCTTGTAGGGAGAACCTACATAATAACTCACATTTATAAGATCCAACTTTATTTTGAATCGGTTCCTGAACTTCAGCTGCTAAAATTTTCCCAGGATGTAACATCTTATTCCTCAGCTCTTGTATCTTGATATGAGCTACTCGCAGATGAACTCTAATAAGCTCCTAAATACCTTCAATATTACTGATTATTTGGTACATCTACGAAATGAGAGATGAATTTATTATTAATCTCAGCATGAAATTTCAAGCGAAATCACAAATTTCTAAATGAAAATATAAAATAAAAGAAACTTTATACATGTGAAACTTCAACAAAACAAACTTAAAAGAGTAAAGAATACATAGAATCAAAAAAATAAGTAGGTGAAACTCACAACATACCTGTGTATATTTAGTAGATGAGGAAACAACAATAAACCATAAAATAGTAGATCTTCAAAAAAAACAACTTAACAATTAACATAGAGAGGAAACTCAAATTGTTAATGAAAATCTTAAAAGTAATGGACAATTCTATTTTCATTAGCTCCATGTTGAACTGATTTTTCAGATTCTAAATGACATGCACTCAATTCACCACCCTTATGTAAGGCAAAATATTATTGTTGGACTTCAATCAAAATCTTAGAAGTGTTATTAACTGTACTATGTTTATGCAAGTTGTGTACCTTAGTAAAACAGTTTTGTGAAAATAAACCTCCAAGATGAGCACCTAAATCCTTGTTCATCAATAAGAATTATCACTTCTCATGTCAACTGATTATGTATGATTGTTCAAATTATTCTTACCATTTCCAACTCTAGTGGCTTTCTGTAATTTCTTGTTGTTGTTTCTAGTTAGTAGTTCTAATCGTGGAATTTTTTATTCGAGGGGTTCCATCGCTACTATTGGTGTATGATAGCAACCTCACCATCGAAGCATGATATTGGTAGAAGATAATTTAACATTTTATTTCTTAGTGTAAATTATATTTGTCATATCTTGTACATGTTATAGTTTGATTTTAAATTGTTTTGTTTTGTGGATTTCACTTCCTCGAAATTGGACTAAGGATGTCTATTTCTATATATTTGTCTAATTGAACGTTGATACGAAATACTACTATCATATCTAGAAGGCATTGCCTACTACAGTTCTAAAGTGTAATATGTAAAGATGTTCTTGTAGAGGCATGAAATATATAGATTACACCTAAAGGACAAAAATAAGACGTCTATGATATATGAAATAGCTCAAAGTTTGTGGGATAGTAAAATGATAGTCAAATATGAAATGATAACATACCTCAACAGTATAGTTCTCGCCATCTAAAAAGTGTAGCTGATTTGCACTATATGTAACAATTCTCCAAATGAGTTGGCACTATTACTAACAACAAAGTCTACTTCCTTTAACATAAAAAAATTCAAATAGTAATGATTTCCATAGTGTTATAGATTAGCCAACATAAACTCATTTATTCTTCTTAGATAAAAGTAGTTTTTCATAAATCCACCAACTAAACATATGGTAAGCAAAGAAATGTAATTGGAGATGAAGCATGATAATTTGAAACTATGAGCGAACATTAAGCTTAAACATTTCTAGGAGAATGCAACAGATAATCATAGTCGTATTGATAGAAAAACATCATCCCCATATAGACTAAGGATCCCATATGACAGTGAACATTAGTTACCAGAATCATACACACTGAGAAGTTAATAAATCAAATTGACATTCTAGATTCACATATCCTATCAAAATCAGTAGTTTCTAGCAAAACTATCGATTTCAAAACTCTTGACTATAGAATCTATAACAAAACATCCACTTGTTTTATTGCATATCAAAAGCATAAAGAACTAATTCAAGAATTGTTGAATTGAGAAAGAGATGGCTGAACTGAGGTATTCAACAGATGTACAAGCACAAATAGAGAAGGTGAAAGAGAAGCAAGATGTAATGCCTCTCCAAACTAAATATAGGCAATAAATGATATTTTCTCAGATTAAATCAACAACAAAAAATAAGGAGGACAAAGATACAAGAGAAAGAATAAAGAGGAATTACCATGTGGGGGTACTTGTCGTGATCAACAACCCTCGTGTTTTCAAGCTTAATGTTAAGATACTGATCAATTGAATGTAGTGTTTCCCCAAATAGCCAAATCATTCTTCAATTCCACAGTCACTTCTCTGCCCACCAGATCCTTGAAGTATGCAAACACCTACTGGAAACATAGTGGGCCAGAGGCAAAACCAAGTTGGGTCATAGACCAAATAAATTCATGCGGAAAAAAAACTCAAATAAGAATTGATTCAAATAAGGTAAATAATTCTACTCTAAAACACTCGAAGAAAAAAAAGTAGTTGTCAATTGTATACAAATTATGCATGAATAAAGGGTAACATACAACAATAAGAAAAAGCGACACACCTAGTCAGTAATATTATAAAAGCTCATAAGACTGTGAGGGTTTTGGAGGTGAGATATGAAAGTATTAAATCACAAACAAGTTACCCTCGACCTTTTAAGAATCTTCAAGAGATCTATGGACTTTCTCATCAATATCCCTATGTTCAAAGACCCTATTCTCCGACCATCATCTCCATTAATCCCCAACCTATAAACTAAAAGTCAAAATAGCACAATATAACACACCTTAAAAGCCCATTTGTTTAGACTAAATTGCATATAAAGGGGATGTTATTCAAATACTTATTTTAGTTGATTAGGAAATGAAATCAACTGTAAATTTTTACTTCCTAGAATCCCAAATTCTGGAAAATAACAACAAGAATGAAGAAAAATGAAACATCTTTCACAGACTTGTTTATTCCTCCTATTCTTAAATATTAACAAAATTTGATTACTTTCAGCTTAGTACACCATCACAATTTGACGATAATTATAAGTTGTCACCACAAAGGAAAAAATAATCAGTACATATAATTTTATTTTAGGAAGTTTCTACAAGAGGAGTCAAGTCCTTGACATCTTCTAGAAAAATCTAAAATTTCTTTTACTGTCTTCTCTTCAATATTCAATACAGGTTGGCTAATATATATAATTATTGTACAAATTCATATAAGGACATAGGCTACCTTACCAGTATCTCTATTGTTAAAGATGAAAGCACTCACCCTCCCAAAATAAATACTTCTGCTGACAATCAAGAGATCATGAAGCTCACAAGATTATGACTTATCAAGCATCCAAATGAAAGTAAATATAATCTAATCTCAAAATGGAAATTATAGCTAATTTCTAAGCAATCAAGAAAAGTATCGAAACATACAAAAAATATAGCTTGATTAGTGACCACATTCAAATAGAATGTTTGAAAGCTCAACGCATACTTTCTATCACTGAACTATCTAACTTGTGTTTCATTTTTCCTTGTTAAGATCAAGAATAATATATGTGCGCTATAAAATATACCAGGTTAATCTCGTTTGTAAGTACAACCGTAAACATATCCATATTCATTAGACTATTTTCATTGTGATTTTCTTCTTCACAAAAGAAGCTAACAAAAAATAAATATTATAAGTATCCTATTTATTTTCATTAGTTGTAATACACAGTAGCAGTTCAATCAAAGTTCTATTTAACATTTGTTGAATGGTAATCGTTATTAGTAGTTCGGATACTCTTTGTTATGAAGCTAGAAAGTTAACTTCGCCATATCCATAAGTAGGAAAATAAATCAAAATAACATCAAGAAAGAAAACTCAAGAGTGCAGTCTCTGCTCCAACATGATATCTCAACCTTAATACATAACAAAATAGGAATTCTGAGTTTAGAAGCGACTATAATTTCCCCTGCAATGCTAGGTCTTTTATTCAATGAGATTTCTAAAAAATTACAACGTAAATTTGGTGTGTCTAACTTTCAGAAACTTTCAAACAAAAAATGAGCAAGGATTACTGAAATACTCATCTGCAGTAAATTTGAATAGCCATTTCATAATCCCGCGTCTTCTGATAAATATAATATTCGAGAAACTTCAAACGATAATAGAGAGACATTCATGAAAAATGATGTGCCAACCACGATATATATCAATGAGAGAAGTACTAAGTTAGCAATATAAAATTAGCGCACGAAACTTTATCCACCCACTTAAATATTCTCAATATATAAAAAACTCATATAATCCGCAGAAAATCAATTGATTACAAAGAAAAAATCTAACTTGTATGTTCAATAGCTCTCAGACTAACGCTAAAGAAGGAGCGATTTGGAGGCGATGGAATGTTGAGAGAAAGACGGAGAAATCTAAGAAAAGATGAATTTTGTGTTTGGGGTGAAAATCAGATATCTTCTACAAAGGCAAAAATGTAATATGTTTCCAAAGGAAAATGGGAGGATAGTGAACTTAGGGGCCGTTTGGTTATGGTATAAGAGGGTATGTTATTCATGTATAAAACATTATATTAGTTTTACTATGTTTGGTAAAATGTTTTTATTAGGTTGAAAAGTCTACCTGACTTATACTATGTTTGGTTGCATTTTTGTAGTCCTACATAATTAATACCAACATAACTTATGAGGGAATCTATGTATAAAGTTATGCAGGGTAGAAGGTGGAATAAGTTATGTGGGTATTAGTTATACATGTATTAAAGAGATAAATTACATATTTACCCTATTAATTTATTTTATTATTTTAAATTGGAAACTTTATTGTTTTCCTATGTATAGGTTTGTTGTTTTATTTCTTTTTTATATTCAGACCATTTTCATTTATTTTAATTTATTTTCTTTTTTTAATTGGAAACTTTATTGTTTCCTATCAACATTTGTTGTTTTTATTTCTTAGTATATATAGATTATTTTCATTTCTTTTTATATACTTACCATTTTGATTGGCTTATGCAAATATTAATATTTTTTAATATTAGAAATTGATTGTATATTTTTTAACGGTACATATGCTAATCAAATATTAGCATTATATATTACTCAATATATTTCACATTTTATTAGCATGTATTATTATTTTGTAAAAATATATATTAATAATTTACAACAAGTATAATATTCAGTAACTCAATAATATCTACATAACTAATATCCACATAGCTAATACCCGCATAATTAAACCCAACATAACTAAACATGCATAACTAAACCCTGCATAACTTATACATACATAACTAAACCCTGCATAGCTAATACCTGCATAACTAAACTCTGCATAACTAATACCGGCATAACTAAACCCTGCATATCTAATATTTGCATAACTCTAACCAGTAATCAAACAACCCCTTATTTCATACACACGTGGTTGAGAAAGAAAATATAGGAATACTAAATTCATAGTGCAATTTACGTTACCTTAAGTACAATTAATAGATGTTGTGATAGTCCTTTCTTGTTCACTTATAAATAATGGTAATATATTAAATATTTTGAAATTAAAAGTTCTTTCAATCTTTAACATCACACTAAGTGGAGATAACCTGATTGAAGCTATAATTGTTGTTGTTTTCTAAACTGTACGATATTAGATGATGTATACAAATTTTAATATTTATGGTGAAAAATCTCTTGTTTTCTCAAAATTATAGAGAAAAATGTCTCCTATTCATAAAAAAAGTATCAATAAAAAAATAGGTGTATATATTTAATATTGGAATATTTAAAATAATGAAAACATTAATAAATATGTATATTTGACCAATTCATTTATAAAAACTTAAAAACACTAAATACCTATTTCTTGTAAAAGCGAACCAAAATAATAATCAAACATCATTAATTCTTGTTAACATCATTTGAAGCAGGGGCGGAGCTACAATATAATGGTATCAGCATACCAAACCGGACACCCTACGTTGAAAAATTATATCGTATAGATAAGTAAAATGATACCCTAAATGGTTAAATATTATATTTTGGGCCCCCTTAGAATATCGATTAGACTTTCAATTTTTTAAAAAAGTTTAAATTTTTAAATAAAACTTAATTTTTTTTAATCTAAAGTTAATAAGCAACTTTTATTGACATAATTAATATACTGAAATTTGAATTGATTCAAACTCATTTCAAGTTCTTATAGTAAAATTCATGTAATTGAAAATACAACTTACATGTAAATTCAAATATAATTATACCTTTACACTGATAATATTACGGGATTAAATTTTTCACACTTAATCGTTCAATTGAAGTTTGATTCGTTTATCAAAAGATGAATAGTATGAAGAAGATAAAAAATTTCATTCAACAAAAAAACAGATCTTAATAAGACAGTCAAATCTCATATATGAAGTACATCAGAAAGTAAAATTTTGATGATCGGGGTTAAAAAAAAAATTGAAACTGAATTTTTTTTTAATTAAAAAAAAAGGTTTAATTTTTTATTGTAGGGGGTAGAGGGATGATCGGGGTCGGGAGGATGGTGGACTCAAAATATAAAATTTTGAAATTGAAAATATTTATTTAGAAATTGATATTTTTCGAAAAAAATGTAATTTGAAGTTGGATGAGATGTTCTCTTAACTTTTGAAGGGAAGTCATTTTCCTTAATTTTGAGGAAAATGAATTGATTTGGAAAACATTTTCCAAAACTTTGTCCCAACCAAACATGAGAAAATTGAAAAATATTTTCCAGAAAATATTTTCCGTCTTACCAAACACACTCCTAGTGTATTCCTACATGGTCACTTGGCTGAAGGAAAATGCATTTTCCTATCATTTGAATTATACCCAAATGAATTTATTTTTTTGGATAAAAAATTTCTAATATAAGAAAAAGCGATTTAATTTTAGTTATATATCCTCTTTTTGTGAGTTCGCATTTATCCATTTTTAAAATTTTAAAATACATATTGTTATTATGATCATCATCATTATTACAATTATTATTATTACATTATTATTTTATTATTATTATTATTATTATTGTTATTATTATTATTATTTAAAGAATTCTTTTACATTTAAGTTGTATTACTAAAGAGGAAATTTTAAAATTCAGATTAAAAAACAATAACAAATTTTTAATTCTAGGAAGAAAAAAAAGAAACATAGAATTATTTATTTTATTTTTTATTTCTTTTTGACTAATTTAAAAATCACGTTCACACGAATTTAAATTATTTAGAAACATTAAATTATTTAGTTAGTTAGTTTTTCTATATAAAAAAAATTGGTTAATTTAAGAATCAGGTTCAAAAGATTTTTAGATTATTTAGAAACATAAATTATTTTAAAGTTTGCTGCGGCTGAACATTTTATTGTTGAATTGTGGGGCATCTGTATTGATCTTTGAATTACACATCCACTTTCATGAAATCTGAATAATGTTCTAGCTGTTGGGAGGGATCTGGAACATGCAATCTGAAATTGTAATCTATATATAATATGCAATAATCTCAAATCTGGAACTGTAATATGTAATCTGCATTCACTTGTTTTAGAGAAGAATGCAATATTGCTTCCCTTACATATTACCACTCTCTCAACTTTCACTTACCAGTACTAGGTATCCAGATAATTTCATTAAAGTGATTTTTTTGTGATCAAAGTGACTTGATTGTATAAATATATTTTACGATGTTAAGTAATTGTGTTGGTAAAGTGAGTCTAAGATGTGTGTGGCACTCCACACCTTTTCCCTTAGGAAGATAGAGGGAAAAAAGCAAAAAGAGACATGAAGTTCATGTCTCTTTTTGGGTTATACTAACTTTATACTTTTATTATACAAGACCCTTTACTCCAATAGAACTTCTAACTTCTATAATTGTTGCAATTTTATTGTACATGGTTTGTTATTATTGTTAACGCATTGTCAAATGTGTAGGGTAATGGAGGTGATCAAATTTGAAGGGTCGCAACAAGTCAATTGATCTCATTGAAGAGGAAGTGGATAGAAAGAGTTTTCGGAATATTGTACAAATTTGAATACATTATATTAGATTTTGTGAAATATATTCATTGCTAGAATATATTGAACTATTGTAAGAGTACTTTTTTGAACTATTGTGCACACATATTTAGAATATTGATTTATACGTACACAAGACATACTATCTTGCGAAGTTTATTGCAAATCTATATATTTGAATTACTTATTAGGTAATTTAATGTTTGAGATTATTTATACCAAAACAATATTGATATTTTTTAATTAGAAATTGTGGCATATAAATATTTTATAGCTAAAATAATATTACCACACTTAAAAGTGTAGCCAAAGGACTTTAAATTGTGGTATGCACATGGGAAAGGACTACACTTCAAAGTGTTATCATACCTAAATAAAAAAGGTAGCACTTTAAAATCTTTGGAAATAAGGAAACAAAGGCCACACAAGGCTTATGGATTATAAATTTTAGCATGTACATTAGAAAACTTTCACTTATTATTAAGTGTTATTGTAGATGAGATATAAAAGGTGACACTTTTAAAGTGTGACCAATTACAATAGTTCAGGTGCTTGAATGGTTGGATTTTAATTTGCATATAGTGACTATGATAGTCGGCAAGTATTTTTCACGATCAGTCTACCGACTACTCAAAGTTCGTCACAAAGTCATCGGAAAACTCTATTTTTCGACTACATTCTGACTAATTTTGAAGTCAGCAAACAACAAAATTCTAGCAGTGTAATATATTCAACATTTGTATTAAATGTCGTTATTTGAGCAACACTTTTTCTAAAACTAGAAAATCTATGACACTTAAAATGATCAATGACATTTTGGAGTAAATGTCATAACATATTCGACATTTACATTAAATGTCCCTATTTAAGCGATATTTTTTTCTAAATGTCACTAAAACTAATGACATTTTGTAATAAATGTCATATTATATACGATATTTGTGTCAAATATCATCATTTAAATTACATTTTCGCTAAATTTCGCTAAAAACAATGACATTTTACAATAAATGTCATTATTTAGTGACATTTTTTTAAATGTCACTAAAATCAATGACATTTTGCATTAAATGTCATAATATGTTCGATATTTATATTAAATGTCACAAGTGATATTTTTTTCTAAATGACACTAAAACTAATGACATTTTGTAATAAATGTCATATTATATTCGACATTTATAGCAAAATGTCATCATTTAAATGTCATTTTGCCAAATGTCGCTAAAAACAATGAAATTTTGCAATAAATGTCATTATCGTAGTGACATTTTGGACCAAATGTCATTATATTTATGACATTGGGTACAAACTTTCGTTATTTTTACGATATTTGAAATCAAATGTCATTGTTTTATGACATTTTGATCTTAAATGTCGTGAAATTCTTTATTTTCCAAAATTTGTTTCAAATATCACCAAATTAATGTTGTCGTATGCACATTTTCTTGTAGTGATGCAAGGAATCAATGAAATTCAATTCCAACAAGACTCCTAAACATAATGCAACATGAAACATGCTACTATGACCATATAACTCCTCTACTAACCATACACCCCTACATAGAAGGAACTCATAACAATAAAGAGAGAAATAAAAGGACTTACCATCATCATCATCCTCATACGGCTTTGCTCCTCTAGTCCGGAGTGCATAGAAGCGATTTTTCTTTGGAACATCATCTCCCGGAACACTTGGAGGAACTTGCTTATCCTCTTTTACTCTAGAAGCAATAGTAGGACAAATCCCTCACCCTGTGTCCATATTTACCACATCCAAAGAGACTCCCGGTAACTATTATGCATTGCCCATAGTGCCTCTTACCACAAGTAGCACATATAGGCTTACCACACTGAGAACCACTACCCTTTTCAAGTTTCACCTTAGCACCCCTAGGTTCATCTTGACTTGAAACCTTCTTCTTGAACCTAGGGACTTTGATCACTTTGCCCACTTCTCTTCAAGTTTCTAGACATCCTACTAATCTTAGACTCCTCAATGGATTGATCATAATCTATTAGTCTAGACAAATTCATATCATCATGTAGCATGGCCGTACGACACTCTTCTTTCACTATGTCAACGACCCCGGTCACAAACCTACTCATCTCATCCCTAGGATTAGACACTAAGGATGAGGCATAACTAGACAACATAGTGAACTTCAATGAGTACTCCTAAACACTCATATTGCGTTGCTTGAGGTTAATAAACTCCTCAACCTTCGCCTCCCTCCTCTCACAGGGAAAGTACATTCCTATGGAAGCCTCCTTAAACTCTTCCCACTCTATGGGACCCGACTCAACCAGCCTATTATTCTTCTATTGGGTGTACCACACTTGAGCAACCTCCCTCAATTGGTACGAAGCTAACTCCGCCTTCACCCTAGAAGTCACCCCCATGGCACTCAACACCTTATAAACACCATCTAGGAACTCTTGGGGATCCTCTCCCACCTTAGAGCCAAGAAACATAGAAGGATTCATCCTCACAAAATCTCGCAATCTAGATGTCATAGTGCTCTACACAACATAGACTCTAGGATCAAAATCCCTATTCACATGGTATTCAAGGCTTGGTCTAAAGCAAGTAAAGCCTCTCTAATCTCCCATTAGTCATTTCCGGGGAAACCACTTAAACTGTAATACCCTAAAATAAACTAAGGTGAACTAATGCTTTGTAAATTTTTCATGAGTTAGTTTTATGTTAAAATGAGTAAAAATGATTTTCTTAGGCAGTGTGTGAAGTTTGGTGACGTTTGGAGGTCAAACGTCCATGACGTTCGGAAGATGTGCCTTTGAAAGTTCTTATGGTTTCTCATGTGTTTTAGTGAGTTTTACGTGTTTGTTTTAATCGAAATTGGTGTAGGATGTTCCTATGAACTAGATGACTTAGTATAGGGGTTTAAAGTTTGGGTACGAACCCACCTAGGACCCATGAGGGGCCTTAGAAGAGGACCCTATTCATTTATCAAGAGGCTTCAAAACAGTGACCAACGACGTCCACAAGGGATGGACCGTTGGTCAACAAACGGCTTGTCGACCTTGGGCGTCCATTGTTCCTGAAAGGCTATACAAGCCTACTCATGTGGGATTTTCATTCCCAATCGAAGGACCCCATCAAAGGGGTGTCGATTGGGAGACGGTCCGTCTGTGAAGGGCGTGGCTTGGCCTGCCAAAAGCTGTCAAAAGAAAAACTGCCTTGGCTTGGGGTGTTTGGTAAATTCACGCCAAGTCTGTTATGAACCTCGAAAGATATTTTTAGGGTATTTTAGGTATATTAAGATGTTTCAAATCCTTATATTTAATTTTAGACTTCATTCCCTAAAACCCAAAACCCTCTCTCAAGAAATACTCTCTCTAAAACCAAATAGAAGCTTGGACTCAAGAAGGGCTTGGAGGGCTGGTGGCTGACGTTTTTCTTCATCAAAATTAGTTGGTTTAATTCTCATTTAGGTGTTTTAGGAATCCTTGAACTCCCTTCCATTCAACGAGTCACTTCTAATAGATTTTCAAAAATGGTTTTCAAGCCTAACTTCTTCTATCTTTAACTCTAAGTATGGGTCTTTCATAAAAATGTTTTATAGGATTAAAATATGTTATTTATAATGTTAATTGGTGATTTTAATGCTAAAACTTCAATGAAACTATGTTATTTCTTTTTATCAACTTTTGACTTTTGAAATGGGTCTAATGAACATGATTTGATAATGATAGAGTTAGAGTTTCTTTATGCTTATAGTGTGACTTAGCTACTTCCCTAATGGCTAATTTATTAAGTATTATTGAAGAATTGATTTTAGATGGTGAAATCTTGGATTAATTGTAAGTTGGTTACATTGCTTAACTCTCATTATGAAATGCTCTTGAGTGGTATGGTCCACTTTTGGAAATATATGAATGTGAATCTACTTCTGTATTATGAATGAGGCCATGAAGGCATAATATGTGAAGTATGATGAAGTTGATGTTGTTCTTGTTTATGTGCTTTTATGAAGCTTGTTATGTGAAGTTATGAAGCTTGTTATGTGAAGTAAGATGATGATGAGGTTATTCTTGTGGATATGTTTTATGAAGCTTATTATGTTAAGTATGCTAGAGATAATGTTTAAAGGAACTATATGATTATGTGAAGCATGTCAAAGTGTGTAATATGATGAATGAATATGTAAGCATGTTTAGAATGCTAATGTTATGAAAGTGATGATTTATGTGAATGGTGTGCTCACACTACACACACTCACACTTTGAATGAATGAATGAATAAAGTTAAAGAATGTGAATCAAAAGGGGAATTTTGGGTGAACACTCATTGTGAGTTGAGATGAAGTGTTTAGTAGCAACCTCACTACCTCCCAAGATCTTTATAATGTAGGTTGGAGGATGGATACCCATTGTGAGTTGAGATGGTGTGTCCAAAATTTATCCTTCACCTTTAGTAATGAATGTTTAAGACTCCGTGGGGGAGTTATGCTTAGCACCGAGAGGATTTGAAGAAGGGGTGGGTGCACATTGTGAGTATAGATGTTGTACCCAATGTACCTCTTGAGATGAGTACTCCTTGTTAGTAGAGGGTGATCTACTTAGTAGCAATCTCTTTATCCCTTAACTATGCGCCCACATAGGTGTAGCTATTTGAAAATCCGTGTAAAAGCTAAGAGACCCTCATCGGATAGGGGTAGAATCGGGATTCCGTGTGTAGCTCTCATGGTCTATGTCGGTTAAAGTTATTCCCCCACAAAAGAATAAAAAAACTAAGTCTCCTAAGTAGGTGGTGGCATGGGACGTTATCTATCCATTGCACTAAGTAGACCTTCTGAAGGGGAGTCTTGGTGTGTTTTATATGAAGAATTAATGAACTATGTCTCCTAAAAGAATGTACTACTTAGGGTAGGTGGTGGTATGGGAGGTCATCTATCCATTGCACTAAGTAGACCTTCCGAAAGGGGAGTCTTGGTGTGTTTTATATGAAGTTTATGAATGAGTTATCATGTGTTGCAAAAGAAGTTAGATGACTTAAGTCTAATGTTAAGGAAGCAAGTTAAAGCTAAATTTCATTTAACGAAGCTAAGAGGGGTGCATGTAATGTACTTGGTCCAAGAGAATCCTCAAGGGTCACTAAGTGGGAGTGATAGTATGGGATGCTACTCTCACATTGCACTTAGTGTAACTTAATAAGTCTCTAATGTTTAGCGAAGAGTGTGGACCTCTTTCCCGTGCGAGGTAAGCCTATATTTGGTAGTCTTAAGGATCGCTTTGGTGTGTCTTGAATGGGGTGTATGGGCGGTCCCTTCTTGTCTTACCTTAGGGAGTCTTAGGATAACTTGGTTAGGGAAACCTCAAAGGAAATGAGTTCGCTATGCTTGGGAGGAATGGTTCACTGTAACATGCCACCGTTTCACTGTGTTTCACTATAATGTTTTTGGAGTTCACTGTAAAGTGATTCCTCGTGCTAAAATTATGGAACTATTTTATTATGTTCTAAATGATGATTCTTATACTATTTCAACTCTATAATGATGAAGGTTTTACTTATTTGACATGAAAGCTTATTTAACTAAAATGTCCCTTTTCGCATGTTTTTGCGCCATACTTAGTACATTGTTTTGTACTAACCCCATACTTTTATATACTTAATAAGTGTAGGTTGGAGGCAAGTTGAAGACTAGAAGACAAGATTGGGAAGGACTCTCTCAAGACTAAGTGTGTCCTCATCTATTCGAGGGTAAAGTTCTATTTCTTAGATTCTAGCATTATCACTTATTATGTATTTTAATTTAATGTAATGGGCCGTGTCCCTAAAATATATATGTCGTGTCTTTAAGTTGGCTTGTGGACAAGATCATTCCTTAGCTTTTAAGAAAGATGTTTCTTTCAATATTTTATTCGTGAATAGTTTTAATTTCGCACTACTTTTCATGTCTTATGTAATGAATGATAGCTACTATTTCTACAAGACCTCTGAAAGGTCAAGTACGCAATTGTTCCGACCTAAGGGTGCTCCCTTCTTCTAGGGGGTACTCTCGGGTCGTTATAGGAAACGCATTACCTCCTTCAACAATAGGGACTTGAGCATCTCTAGCACCTTGAGAACCTTGAGCACCTTGAAGAACTTGCTCAACTTGTTCGACTTGAGGAGGAATCTCCTCATTCACATCATTCTCCTCAACACTCCTAGCCGGTGTCATCCTCGTATTCATCTCCTATAACACAAGGAAAACCATAATAAAAGAACACTCATAATATCTAAATCGCAACGGCACGACATAGGAGTAGAAACAAGCAAAACTCTATCGTCCTATAGCCTCTATCCCATAGGTGTGTCGCGACTCACACCGATGAACAGGACTCTACTAGACGTGACTTGATGAGATTATTGGATTCCTAATACCACTTTCATAACCTATGCTCTGATACTATGTTTGTCACATACCGAGAGTACATTCTGGAAGATAGGTCACTCTCGGAGTGCGGCACGGCATACTTGACCTCTCGGAGGTCTTGTACAAGCCCTTTCCTTTCATTCATCGCATATACATATATGAAAAGTAATACGGAATGAAAACTTCTCACAACATTCGAATAGTCTTTCAAAATATCTTTCATATAAAAACCATAGGAAATACTAAGTCTCATATCATCAAATCATAGACACAAGAATACTTGGGACACGACCCATACAATCGAAATATAGTACTACTAACTCTATTACAATGCTTTAATAAAATAACTCTAAGATAGTGATGCCCTCAAGTCAAATGAGGACATACTTCAACTTTGCTTGAAAGATCCTATAATCCAAGCTTTGCTCCCAAAAGAACCTTCACCTTTGAATCACTTTAGAGATAGATAAAAGTATGAAATTAGTACAAATACATGTACTAAGTTTGGCTTAATGCAGAAAATCATGATAACGGACATTAAATGGAAATATGCTCTTTTTGATTAAAACATCATAGTATAAGCATAAGAACAACATTTAATACATTAGAAACATATAAAACGTCACATACGTATTTTATCACTTTTTAAAGAACATTACAGTAATCTAAATCAATGTTACAGTGAACTAACTCAACTTCACATTGAACCCATTTAGCATGCAACCCTCTCACTAAAAGTTATCCTAAGATCCACTTAAGTAAGACAATGAGAGACCACCCATACAGCCTCTCTAAGAACACCTAAATGATCCTTGGGACTACCTAAATGAGATAAATACACTTACAATACACCAAAACATATAACATATATAATATGACATTCTCCTCACCAAGGTTATCAAAAGACTTACTTAAGTAATTCTAGAAGAGAACACCCATACACCCTCTTCAAGATTACCTAAATAATCCTTAAGACTTCCTAAGATTAGATCATACCTAACTTATCAACCAACATTCCTAGCTAGAGTCATTCTTAAGACTTCCCTAGATAAGACATGAAGAGATCATCCTTTATGCCCCCTTCACAATTTAACTAGGCAATCCTTATAGTTACTCTAGAATAGGTACTTATTAATATTCATACCTTCTAACTTAAGTCATTATATTCGTTAGTTCATTTAAGAGACATTCATAACATAAGGTCATTCAAGTAATGGTATTGGAGAAGACCTAGGGACTCACTCACTAACATCTTCAAAGCCCAATTGTGCAATGTCTAGGTAGCGTCCCATACCACCACCTAAACTTCATAGAGCTTCTCCAACACTAGTGGGTATCCCATATGATGAGAATACGAAATAACCGACATAGACTATGGTATCAAGGCATGGAATCCGGAGTTATAACCTACTCCGATGGAGGGTGTTCTACTTTCAAATGGTAGAACTTAGTCACATCCTATGTAGGGACATTGTTATAGAATATGAAGGGTTTCTTTGCACTGTAGACTCATTCTTAACTAGATCTACTTCCCAAATATACGCACTCGGTGCTAGCCTTTGTTCTCATAGAGTAATTCACATAAAGGATCACATGAAGAGGTTTCATATCTACTTCATAACCCAATCACATTCACCTTACCAAAGAGGTCCCCTAGGGTTGCCTTTCAATGTTAAGAGGATAGCTCAATGATTTTCCTCAGGATGATTTCATGTTGTTCCCGCCTACCAACCTTAAGTCCACCATTCACACAAGAAGGATACCATTATGGCTTTCGTCTTCAAGGATATCATAACCTCTCAACTAGGTTGAGGGCTCCACATAATTTAACCTTCTCACTATGTTCAGGGCCACATGTCCTTATTAAATACAACACTAAGAGGCTTTAGCATCCTAATTAGAGAATATCATATTCACAATGTACATGTATCAAGTAACAGACACAAGTCTACCAAACAAGACAGAAACATACTTCACATATATCATATCATTCTAGAAGCACATAGTCATAACCATCATCATCTATAGGTAATCCAATACACTACTATAAAGCCATCAATATAACCATCATAAGACTCATATAACCAAGTAAGAAGAATCATGCATCAATTCTAAGAATACACACATAAGGACATAGTCATAGTCTAACATGATCACCTAAC
Organism: Solanum sitiens; assembly: GCA_016801875.1. Lineage (NCBI taxonomy): Eukaryota > Viridiplantae > Streptophyta > Magnoliopsida > Solanales > Solanaceae > Solanum > Solanum sitiens. Next base: position 1,863,738 of record JABWTJ010000287.1, read on the forward strand.
AACATCAATAGAAGAACACATACATTCACATTAATCACAAGTAGATAGATATGATCATACTTCACATCAATCAACTATACAAACCATCACAATATATCAAGTAATGCTGACAAGGTCATGATCATGATAATACATAAAGTAACGCTGACGAGGCCACATAGTTCACAAGTAAAACACATAGCACCTCCACCATAAGTGCTCATACATTTCACAACATAATTCAAGACCTACATTACATATATTATAGAGAATTGGGGCAGCTTACCACCAATCCATTCTCACCACTTCAATCCATAGCTAAATCATCCAATACAATACGAAAAGGCCCTTACCCATGGCAATGATCATCAATTCAATTAAAAAATCACAATACTCAATTAATATAACTTAACAAAATATAAATTCATCAATAAATACAGCCTATACATCAATCCAATACAATTCTTACATCATTCAAAAGCCCTAAGAAAAATACAGAAGAATTCATAAGCATTGAGACATGATCATAACACCCATAATATAGCCAATTTGAAGAGTTTATGTTTTGCATAGTTTAATGAATATTATAGGTTAAAACCATCAAAATAACATCAATTCAATCAATATTCAATTATTAAAAATGTTTTATGCAAGAACACATGGCTAGATCACAAAATTTGACAATTTCATCTTTTGAAGACTTAGAAAATCACTTTGAAGTTTAGCTCCATGATGAAAAGAGTTTCAAGGATGAATAAACCATAACTCAATGAATATAAATCAATTAAATTGATGAATAATCACTAACCAATATCCAACCCAAGCTCTTCCTTGAGTTTTGGCTCCAATGGAGTTCTAGAGAATTGCTTAGAGAATTTGGATTTCGATTTAAGAATAATGAATTCACCTAAGTTGTTAGAACTTATAAACGCACTTAAAATACCTAGAATACCCTTAGGAAACCGCCCAAACAATTATTTGTACGTGAGATGAATTTACCAATTCACCCTTGCATTTAGCAGTGAAGCTGCGAAATTGCAGACCTCACCTACGCCTGCTCATCGACAGTGCATTGGTCCAATGACGGGCCATCCTGGCTGGCCTTCATTTGGATCATAGGCTGTACATTGGGAGATTAATCTCCCTAGGCTAAGTCTTTACCCACTCCCACCATCAATAGGGTGTCAACCAGCCTACTGGCCGGCGATTGCCTCAGTCGTTTGGGCTGGTCTAGACAGCCTTAGGCTCTTGTGAAGGGTCCTTCCTCAAGGGCCCTTGGTTGGTCCATAGGGATGTTTGACTGGAAGTTTCCAACCCTAATATGATTGTATAATATTGTAGGACCTCTCATATCAATTTCATCAAAAACTAACACATAAAACTTGACGAAACATGCTAAGACACACAAGGTCGTTTCAAGGCAAACCTTTCAAAGGTCACGGACGTTCTTGGGCGTTTGACCTCCAAACTTCATCAAACTGACACACTGACTATAAAAACTATTACTTCTCAAACAAGGACCTTCATAAGCTCATGATAAAGCCATATAAGAACATAAAAACACACGAGGCACATAGGTGACTAGTCGTCGAACCTCTTGGTCGTCCCTTGACATTTGAATTCCAATTAACCTAAATCTTTAGACACTGCCTCATTAACAAATTATAAGACATTTTAGGATCTTATACCCTCATGACAAACATTTTAGGCTCAAGTTTCACCTAAGTCGTTTTAGAGGTGTCACACCTTATGTTTGTATACTTGATGTTGAAGTATGATGCATCCTAATTGACTATATTATTCTTATGATGAAATATGTTGATGTTTATATATGAGAGAATAGGATGAATTTTAGTATAATTGGTTATATCTATGCGCTTCTTGGATGTTATTATGTATGTGATAAGATGATGATGTGTGTGTGTTTTATTGGTTGACCTATATCCCCTTACTTGATACATGAAGAATATGAATATGAACTCTTGACTTTGTAGGGTTAAGTATATTTGTCATGTATGTGTATGTGTTATTGAAACATGACCTTGAATATGATTAAAAGGGTCATTTACTTGGAACCTTCAAACTAGAAAGAAGGTTATGATATCCTTGAAGTTGAAAGTAGTAATGGTACTTCTTGTGTGGAATGATAGACTTAGGGATAGGTTGGCTGGAACGACATGAAACCATATCTAAGAAAGTTATTGAGCTATCCTAATTTACCATTGTGTGGCAGACCTAGTGGACCCATCCTTTTTGTCTTCATATGCCCTTGTGATTGAACTACTCTATGATAACTAAGTCTAGCACCTATATCATGCTTGGGGAGTGACTCTATTTAAGTCTAGAGTAGAGTAGACAAAAATCCTTCATATTCCTTAACCATGTGCCTGCATGGGATGTGTCCTAGTTCTATCCTTGGCAAGTAAAATACCCTCCATCGGAGTAGGGAAGACTCCGGATTCCATGCCTATCTTAGTGTGGTCTATGTTATTTAATGTCTATTCTCATAATGTGGGATACATTATAGTATTGGATAAGTTCTAATACATTTAGGTAGTGGATAGGACGTTATCTAGACATGGCACGAGTAGGCTTTGAAGGTGCTACGGTGTAGGTTCCCTACGTCTTTTCCAAGACCATTATGTGAAATCATCTAAATGCTTAAATGAATCTTAATTGACTTAATGAATGATTATGACTTGAGTTAATGTAGGTTGAATACAAGTGTCCTATCTAGGGTAGCTTTGAGGGTTGCTTAAGTAGGCTTGAAGAGAGTGTATGATATGTCTCTTCATATTTTACTCGAGTGAATCTTAGTGTAACCTTAGGTGGTGAGTTGAATGCTAAATGCGGAATAATCTTATCTTAGGATAACATTTTGCATGAGTGTTATATGCTTATGTGGTTTGATGTGATGTAATGCTATTTTGTTGGTTACTTGGAAGATGTTGTATATGTGAAGTTTTTGTTGAAAGCCTTTCTTATACTTGTGTTATAAGTCTTCTCTAAAAAGAGTATGATAACATACTTTAAAGCAAATGTCCTTTTAGCATGATATTATTGCATGTCACTATACTTAGTGCATTCTAATGTACTAATTTCATATATTGTCTTATCTATAAATGTTAGGTGGGAATTGAGAGGAGTCCTTTGAAGTGAAGTTTGGATATTAGTCTATCAATCAAGAGTTGGCATGTCCTCAATTGTTTCGAGGGTATAACTATGTTTAGTTTTCTTATTCAAATACCTTGTAATATACTTAGATATTTTCTATTTTGTTGATGTATTGGTCATGACCCAAGATATTCATGTGTCTAAGATGGCTAAGAGAGACGTAAAGTTTCCTATGTTTTCTATAAAAAAAATATTTAGATGATGTTGAGAAAAGTTTTAATTCCTCACTACTTTTCATATATGTTTATGCAATGAATGATGTCTAAGGTCTTGTGGGAGACCTTCGAGAGGTCGAATACGCCGTGTAGCGACTTCTGGATACCTTTTCTTCTAGGTTATATGCTCGGGTCGTTACAAGAAGCATCACCTAAGGCAACCCCAAGTCACACTAGTGCAATGTGCAAGTAGCATCCCATAATACTATTCACACCAAGTGTTCCAATGTCACCCTTGAATAGGCAAATAACATTCAATAAGATACAATACATGCATTTAACCTTAGACATAAGACCACTACACTTAATAGACCTCATCCACGAACTCATTCATTTAGTACATCATAGTCATAATCCATTAAGTCTTTATAAACATCTTAGGACAACATAAAAGTCCATACTATTAATATCTCCATAATGATACCATGGTCAACATTTATATTTAAAGTTCAAATCATCAATACATAATAATACCTTACTCATAATCCCAATCTATGATACTAGTTAAATGTATATGTGAAGACCCATAACCTCACACATACCAAGTAAACCAACAAGGAGATCACAAGCATTGCCCTTTACTTTATACATCATCATGACAAATGTAACACTCCGGAAGTTCCATGACATAGTATAGAGCCTCACTTGATTAAAGAATCCTCATAACAGTGTTTCTATCATTAAACAAAGGTAATAAACTTGATTAGGAGGTGTTAGAGTCATAGCGTCAAGAAACGACCACGACATTTGGAGACTAGTGAAATTGAGCTACTGTGTCTTGGTAAGGGGTTTAAAGAGTCGAAAAAAGGTCAAATTTGGTGAAAATATAGAATACATGTTAGAGTGTGTTTACAATCGAAACGTCCGGGTACGACTCCCCAAGGACCACTCAAAAGGTCCTTGAGGAGGACCCAACCATTGACCCTAAAAAATTGTCAATTTGCAGTGTGCAACCACGAGACAAAACGATGAGCTGTCATTTAAAAGACGCTCCGTCGTTGGGGCTCGTTGCTTGAAACTTAGCCAATTTAACAAATTCCCTAAATAACCAGCCTCTGATCCAAACCACGTTTGACCGGTATGGTCCGTGGTTGGATCGATGAGGCGTCAACATGGTCTCGTCGTTTGAAACCCCACTTCACTGTCTAATTTTAGTTTAAGTTATTAGTTATTTAGTTAGTTAATTAATTAATGGTTAGGTATAGTTTTAATTAGTTAATCAAGGACTATATAAGCCCCACACACTAAGTCATTAAACTAACGTAACTCTTCTAAAATCGCAAAACCCACTTAGCTCCCACTTTATTCTAGTTTCTCTCTCCCCAACTCAAATCTCCATTGAAGGAACACTAGATAGATTCCAGAAGAGGACAAATTCACCAAGTAATCCAACTTTAATTCGTGGAAAATCATCCTTAAGGTATGGTTTCTTTAACTCTTACGATTACTTTCCCCAAGGTCCTTTCAAAGAGGTTCTCAGACTTCCCCCAAGACTAGTGTTTCTATCTATACATGGGTCCTCTTTTAAAAACAAAATTGTTATTGAATTGTGATGAACTATGATATTTTATTGTTGATTAACAAGTATTTCTCATCCTTAACCCTAGAAACTTGAATTAGCTATGAACTATGTATACATGTTATGATATGATTATTATATGATTGAAAGTAGTGATCATGATTATATTAAAGGGTTCAGTGAAAGGTTTACTCACATGTTAGTTGTTTCTAAAGTGAAATAATTGTTCACTTATGATTACCTATTAGCTATTAGGATATGATGTTTATAGTGGGATCTAGTAGAGACTAATGTAAATTTGTATGATGAATAAATATGATTACAAAAGGGAATAATTCTTAGCACCGAAAGAAAATATAAGTGAGATGGGGGTCTCACGCTTAGTAAGTCCGCTCCCCACATGGGTTTCCTCATATTTAGCAAGTCTAGATTCCCAAGTAATGTGTTGTCTCATGAGGTGGAAACGCCTATGTTTAGAAATTAGGGTTTCTTGTAACAACCTCCTTGACCCTTAACTATGAGCCCAAATAGGACTCTAGCTTAGTGTTAACCCTCTCTTTTCGGTTTAAGAGTAGATTACCGGATTCCATGTAGCTCACATGGTGTATTGTTGGTTATTGCTACTTCTTTCCCTAATGCAAAAGTAAATTAATAATGTAAATGTGTGAACTCTTACTAGAGCTTTATTAAAGGTTTCTACATAGTGTGAGGGAGGGTATGGGACTTCTCTTACACATTGCACTTATGGGATCTTAAGGGATGGTCCTAGTAGTGTTCTTTTATGATTAAGTTGATTATGTGCTATGTTGATAAGCTATGAGTGATCTTTATGAATAAATTATTTCATGATGAAATATGAGGTTATGTTGTATGTATGAAGTAAGTGACTTAATGTGCTACTTAGCTTTTGATAGGGTTATGGGATTCTATTCTTTGCATTGCAAAATGTATTGCTTGGGTTGTCCACATGTTGGGTTAATATTATGTTGAGTTGATTTATAATGCTTACTATATGTGCATGTCGAGTTAAATTGATAGAAAACATGATTTTGACTAAAATGTCCATTTTCTCATGCATTGATGATTTTTATGCATAGAAGCCACACTTAGTACATGTGATGTACTAACCCATATATTCTTCCCTCTTTCCCAACAATGTAGGTTCGGGCCATTGAAGGGATTCAAGGACATTTACAAGGACGACTTGGATCTTTTCCCAAGTTGTTGGTGAGTCCTCTAGTCCGAGGATGATGCCAGGTTTTCTAGCTTTAGTAGTAATGACTATGCCTAAGACATTTGTTCTTCCCTTATATTTGAAACTTTGTTGTAACCCTATATGAGTCATATTGCACTAGCGTAAGGGCTATGCCCCAAACTTTGTAATTCTCTAATAGATGGTTATGTGTGAGACGATATTAGACTACTTAAATAAATTTGCTATGTTGTTAAATGATAAGTCTATGCAAACTTCATAAGTGAGAAGTCTATGCAAACTTCATAAGTGAGAAGTCTATGTAAACTTCATATATGATAAACGAGAAGTCTAAGTATACTTCATATGTAAAAGTTTTAAAGCTTCCACTATTTTTCTACCTATGATATGCTATAATGTATGCTAAGTGCTAGTCTAAGGCCTCTTCGAGGAAGAAGACGCCAGTTACGTCTAGGGGGTGCTCTCTGGTCGTGAAAAACTTGGTATCAGAGCATGATGTTTAGTAATCATAGGATTAATGTGTCACTAAACCACGTCAAGTAGAGTCTTTTTCATAATTGTGAAGCGCGCCACACTAATCAATGAGAGGCTATGTGATGCTTAGGAAATTCTCATATTTTTGGTATTCCTGTGTCATAACTTAAGAATCTTAATTCTATGTGTCCTTTATTTTAATCTCATCCTTGTGCTTATAGGAAATGAATACAAGAAGGAACAACGCTCGAAGGGCCGAAGAGGAGAATGTGAATGAGGCGGTTCCCCCTCAAGGTCCTCAATGCCCTCAAGTTTATATTGAAGAAGGGGATATGTCTAATGTTGAGATAAGAGCAGACATTCATAGCTTGACTCACGTGTTGGCTATTCAAGTTTCTAGGGATGCTAGGGTAAAAGTGAACCCCAATGCTGTAACGACCCAAATTCTGGAACCCGCATCGCCACCGGCGTCGTTGACCTCTCAGAGGTCGCGGACAAGCCTCATCTTGCATCCATCACATTCATCTAGTTAAATTTGCGGAAAATTTAAAACTTTTTAAACGTAATAAGTTTACTTAGACTTCATATAGTCATTACGTATTAAATATTATATACTAAGCTCAACATCAATAGACAACCATCTAATATCAAGAACATTTCAAAACAAACGATGAATAGAATATATTAAGTTGCCAAAACGGCCTTACATCAAAAGGTTCGAAATGAAATGTGAAATAAATGCTACGGACAACATCCACTAGCTATGTGTATATCTAAAGCTAGACTAAGACTGTAGCATCCTCGAAATCAAGAGGATCTACCAAATGGTTTGGAGAAACGCTGAAGTCCAAACCGCTGTAAGTGTGCAATCTGTCCTCTGACCTGCACCTATAAAAATAGTAAATAGTAGGGGGTTAGTAAACCACTTGTACTAAGTATGGGTGTATGCATACATACACATAAAGCTATGCATGATCAATGAAAGCTCTTCCTAAGCAACATGCCATTTATGAAAAGTCTATTCATTAGACTTTCCTAATTCGTTAGTTGTGAATTGTTGTATGAATATGATGTATTTTAATGCATTCAAAGAGTACAACTCATTTTCTATATTATTACAAGACATTAGCATCATCAACATAATTTTAGAACAACTCGAACGAAGATTGGAAATTTTGGTCCTCCAAACCCGAGAGCTCTTTCGTTGGGACTTAGTTTATTTTTCACTCTTTTTCTTCTTTTTGTTGTGTAGTTCAATAATTCCTTTGGTCCTATGTTTTACTTACAAGTGCAATGATTCATTGTAGTCCCATACCCTCAATAAATCGATGTAAGTAATCCAAGGACTAAGGAATGATTTCCCTACCTTATAGTGAGTAATTCTATACACTATATATTCATTACATTTCATAAGCCATTCTCTATTGATCATGCCATTGATTTCATTACTTTCATGTTAGGGAAGTTATGGGTTATATAGTTAACGTTATATTTCTACTTCCCTTAATTGGCATCATATAAGAAGTCATTATAAGCCATGACTCTTCCTAATCAACATGCTTTCTTAGAAGGTCAAGTCTCTGGACTTGCCTAATTCGTAATAGGAAGGTCATACCTTGAATATGTCACACATCATACACACATAGATTCACATAACATACATTTCATGTTTTATATATTATACATTTCATATCCACAAGACCTTGGAATCGTGGATGTAGCATTAAGGCATCTCAAGTGAGGGCCCAACATATGGGACCTCAACCCGAGGGCCTTCTTTAGCAAACACAGAGTCTACTTCATTCGTTTAGTCGTACTTCACATTATTCATTTCATTCATTCGTAGGATGATGTAAACACCACTTATATCTAGGATGAAGTTTAAGACTCTCATCGGGATCATGAAGTGCAATGACCAAGAATGACGTAATGTCATTCCTTGAATCTGGTTTCACCTCCTGATTGTCTTGAACAAACACCTTTGGTATAGTTCATTTCATTATCTTTCATACTTTTAGGAACTTCAACCTTAACCGACATAGATCATGTGAGCATCATGAAATCAGGTGTCTCCCCCACACCGAAAAGAGGTGGAGTCACTGGCCAAAGTGAAACCAAAACATGCTAGCTTATTGGGTTCGAACCAAGCTAGTTCCCTATGGTGGCAACATAGTTCAAAGACTAGGAGATTTAGGGAGACCCATACCCACCTTGGTGGACAGTCTCATCTCATGAGAATTATGTGAACCTCTGCCCTTCCCGAAAGAAGGCATCACCACTCATAACTAGCCTATCGGTGCTCAGTTTAACATTCCTATTTACATTCAACTCATAGACCATCGAAGCTTTCTTCTAGCATGAGGTAGTCATAGCTCATTATATGATTTCTCATCTCTTCTTTACGTATTAAGTGTGAATTGTCCTTACACTTACATATATAATGTGATTGAGATTTATTTACTCTTTTGATGACTTGTCATCCTTACTTTACATTGATGAAATGTGAATTTTCCTTACATATCATCCTTACTTTACATTGACGAATGTGAATTGTCCATACATCTCATCCTTAGGTGTTAATGAGACTAGTCTCATACATTCTAACACCTTCATTCGTGAGTATTCTTTTAACAAATTAGCTTTTGTGTAAGTAAGACTTGTCTCACTTCCATTAACACCCCATTTTGGTCACTTACTAAATTTAGACCCCTTTAATTATGTTATAACTCACGTTACTTACTTACTTTTGTGTAGTAGCTTCATATCATCGTTTATGGATGATGAGCACTTCATTCAATGAGTTTCATGTGTTCATAGTTCATTCTTGTGGAGCATGTTGGGAGTTGTCCCAATTAATGTCATGACCTTGTTTATGGATTCATTGATATTACTTTATAAGTGCTTATACTATCATTTGATACTCTAACTACAAAAGATTGGCATATGATTAGTATTGGCTCAAGATTTGGTATATTAAACTACATAACCATCTTTGTTGATATAGGCCAATTTTACATTCTATCATGCTTGGTTGGATATGTATATTATTTATTAGCCAATCTTTCTAATCATTTACCATAATTTAATTATAGCCAATTCCCTACAACTTGTTTGACAATGTAGTGTTAGCCAATTTATTGGCATAAGATTGACAATTCATTTAAGATGTGATTTCATGGGATGTATTTTAAGCCAATATTAGTTCATGGCTTTAGTGATAACGTTTTAAGACATCCTGGACAGCATAATATGATTATTTAACGAACACAACATCATCAACAAGTCACATTAACAGTAGGTATGCACAACAAACCGTAATCATCTTCATACCTAACATTTTCGGACACATCTTAGCATAGTATCATTCTCTTAACCAATCTTAGTTCATGACTTTAGGGTAACGTTTTTAAGACATATTGGACAGCATATTATTAACACTTGATGACTTTAGCATCTTCATAACGTTACAAAAACAGCAATACAACATTCGGACAAACACACCAACACTTAGACAATTATGGGTGTAACAAACACGTCGTCGATTCATGATTCACGTTTTAAGTACTTAACTTTATATGATCACAAATTCATAGGTTAATCGACATTCATCATTCAAGAACATTACACATGAAATCAGCCAGCACCACATACCAACAACATGATCTCTAACCTATTCAACATTGAAATCAAAAAGGATACAAGGGACAAAGAGTACGACGAGAACGGGAACAACCCTAGTTTCAAGATCTTTAAATCATTGGAAAGAAAGTTCTCTTGGAGAAAAAAGTCCAGGAGAGAAACCCATACCTTATGTATAATTTAATCTACGAAGACCACCTTGTAACAAAGCTTGAAGAAAGCCTTGAAATCGCCTAAGAGAATCAATGGAATTTTTTATTTTTCTATCGTTCGTTGCTTGCTGTTTTTATGTCGCATTTTCTATGAGATTGAACGTGATTTTTAGGTTTAAGAACTGATCTTGAATTATACAACTTAGGTTTAATAAGTTAATTTAATAAACTAATTAACCAATTACAAAATTGCACCTCCTAAGTTGACTAAACATAGTAGAACATAACACTTAGTCAAATCTGGAAATTGGTGTTGACCATGGTTTCGGTCAACATTTTGACTTTATATTAATTAATTAAATCCTTAATGTAATTAATTTATGGACTTAGGGTAAGTACTAAAGTACCCCTAAGCCATTGGAACTATAATCAACCCTTTAGGACCATCCTAGGTTAAGTACTAGGATGTTTCTTGAATTATACTAGGTTAGTGAAAGGATTTCGTTTTGATCATTTAAACCAATTAATTAAATTACTAATTTAATTAATTAGGTGACCTAAGGTAATTACTAAAGTACCCTTAAATCATTAGGACCATAAGCAATCCTTTGAACCATCCTAGGTTAGGTACTAGGTTGTCTTTTTCTTGTTTTAACCAAAATCTGGAAATTGCTTTGTGATTTCGGTTTTGCCCCTTTAAATTAATTAATTAAGTTGCTAAATTAATTAATTAAGTAGCCTAGGGTAATTAATAAAGTATCCCTAGATTGTTAGGACATTAACTAACTCTTTGGACCATCCTAAGTTAGGTACTAGGTTGTCCCTTTCTTGTCTTAACCGAAATCTAAAAATTTCCTTTGTAGTTTCGGTTTTACCCCTTTTAAATTAATTAATTAAGTTTCTAAATCAATTAATTAGCTAACCTAGGGGAATTAATAAAGTACACCAAAGTTGTTAGGACCATAACTAACCTTTTGGACCATCATAGGTTAGCTACTAGGTTGTCTCTTCAACTAGCACTAGGTTAGTGTCAACCCGGTTTAGTCCTAGGTTGTCGGGTGCACTAGTGGGTCCATTTAGGTTAGTCCTAGGTTATTTAGCTATTTAGGGCAGTTAGTTAGAGCCTAGAGTTGGTTAGGTAGTTAGACCCCACATGGGGGGGGGGGGGACCTGTCCGCACATGCTGCCCCTTAACTACCCTAACCGAATTCGGTTAGGGTGGTCCCCTCCTTATGGACGATTCCCACTTGCCCATGTGCTTGCACATGGGTTTGTTGTACTTTACTAACTAACTATTCTTGATGTACTATTTTGAATATTTAATTATTGTCCCAAGGACCCTTACCATGTCCTTGGGCACTGCTTAATTTACATGATCATTTTAAATGGTCATGTGCTATGGTATCTACGCTTGACACTTGGATGCCTCATACCTTTTGTGAGTTGGAAGACATATATTTTATTAGTTTAGGGTCTTCATTGCAGGTACATTTTCTAAACAAGCTTGGATTATATCTTAAATTCTTGAGTATACATATATAGAAATTGGCTAACACCTCTTAGCCATATTTCTATACTATGCCCAATATTTCTCAATATTGGGAATTGGGATGCCTATTTCTTAATGAGAATGTATATTAGGCCATATATGAAGAATATAGTTATTTTAACTATTTACGTATACATAGAAATTGGCTAACACCCCTTAGCCAATATTCTATGATATGCCCAATATTTGTAAAAATTGGGCATTGGGATGCCTATTACTTAATGAATTGAGTTGAGGATCAATATTACGATTTATTTATTTGTGTATACATAGAAATTGGCTAACACCCCTTAGCCAATATTCTATGATATGCTCAATATTTCTCAATATTGGGCATTGGGATGCCTATGTACCCCAATACGCATTCTAACGGACTTACTAGGCTCTTCACTAGACATATTCGTTTTTCCGGAATGTTTCAAATGCTAGCACCACCGCGTCAAGGATAAGGGATTTCACTAGGATCAATATCCCTACATTCTTCGGCTCCAAGGTGGAAGAAGACCCACAAGGGTCATAGATGAAGTATTCAAGGGGATAGATACCATTGGTGTGGCTTCACAAGAAAAGGAGGAACTAGTCGTCTATCAACTCAAAGATTTTATTCAAGTTTTGTATGAACAATGGAAAGATCATAGGCGGTTAGACAAGGCCGGATTAATTGGGGTGCTTTCAATACGATCTTTTTTATAGGTTATTTTCCTTTGAACTAAGGGAGAGGAAAATGCAAGAATTCATCAACCTTCTCCAAGGCGGTATGAGTGTGAAGGATTATAGCCTCAAGTTCACTAAACTATCAAAATATGCTCCTACTATGGTGGCGGATTCTTGGGCTAAAATGAACAAATATGTTATGGGGATATCCAATCATGTTGTTACTGAATGTAGGTCGTCTATGTTGATTCCTAGCATGGAAATCTATCATCTCATAGTTCATGCCAAACAAATTCTGGAACAAAAACTTAAGCAAGTTGTTAGAGAATTGAAGAGGACAAGGGCTGAAGATGGAAATTCTTCGAAGACTAGATTTGAGGTACATGATAAGCCAAGGTTAAATAAGAGGTTTTCCAACCAAGGTCCTTCTAATACTACAAGGATCAACAAAGGCAAAGGGTTTACACCGAAGCCTCAATAGGCGAAAGGTAGTGGTCTCTATGTTGAGAATTCTATTTGTGATAAGTGTGGTAGAAAACATGAAGGCAAGTGTCTAGTTGGCACGGAAAATTGATATAGTTGTGGTAAGAGTTGATACATGAAGAGAGATTGACCTATGATGAAGGCAAGGAAGGGAAAATTCTCAAGCACAAGCAAGTGCTCCCAATCCTGATGCTCCTAAGAAGAATCGCTTTTATGCTCTCCTCTCTAGGGGTGATCAAGATTCTCCAAATGTTGTCACCGATATGTTACAAGTGTTATCCAAAAATGTCTATGCCTTACTAGATCCCGTTTCCACATTATCTTTTGTAACTCCTTTAATGGCCATGATGTTTGATGTGTTACCCGATATTATAACCTTTTTTTATTATTTCCCCGATGGGTGACTTCGTTGTTCCTAAAAGAGTCTATTGGAGTTGTCCCATATTATTTCGCGATAGAGTTACATTGTTCGTTTTGGTAGAACTTATATGTTGGACTTTGATGTCATGTTGGGGATGTATTGGTTACATGCTTGTTTTGCTTCTATTGATTGTAGAACACGGTTAGTTAAATTCCAATTTCCTAATGAACTTGTTAGATTGGAATGGGAAAAAGTCAATCTCTAGAGGTCGAATCATTTCATGTGTAAAAGCTTGTAAGATGATTTATAAGAGATGTATATACCATGTTGTGAGTGTCAAGAACCTTGAATCTGAGACACATCCTTTAGAACCGGTACCCGTAGCGAAGACTATTCCGAAAGTGTATTACGATGATTTACCCGGAATTCCTCTCGAATGGGAAATAGAATTCGTCATAGATTTGTTGCCGGATACAAAACACATTTCAATTCATCCTTATCTGATGGATCCGGCTGAGTTGAAAGAATTGAAGGCTCAACTCAAGGATTTGCTTGACAACTGTTTTATTCAACAAGGCACATCTCAATGGGGCGCTCCGGTATTATTTGTGAAAAAGAGAGATGGGTCACTTAGAATGTATATTGATTACCGATAATTGAACAAGGTCACCATAAATAATGGGTATCCTCTCCCTAGGACTGATTATTTGTTGGATCAACTTAAAGGAGAGACTTACTTTTCGAAAATCGAGTTGAGGTCGGGATATCACCAACTTAGGGTGAGAGGTGAAGACATACCTTAAACGGCTTCCGAACTAGGAATGATCATTATGAGTTCCTAGTCATGTCTTTTGGGTATAAACTAATGCCCCGACGGTTACTATGGACCTTATGAATAGAGTGTTACAGAATTACCTTGATTCTTTTGTAATTGTCTTCATTGATGATATCTTGGTATATTCTAAGAGTGAGAATAAGCATATGGACCATTTGAGGGTTGTATTGCAAGTCCTCAAGGCACATAAACTATTTGCTAATTATAGTAAGTGTGAATTTTGGTTGATATCAGTTGCTTTTCTTGGTCACATTATCTTAAGTGAGGGTACGGAGGTCGATCCAAGGAAAACGGAAGCGGTCAAGAATTGGCCTAGACCTTTGACTCCAACCAATATTCCAAGTTTCTTGGGTCTATCTGGGTAATATAGAAGGTTTGTTGATGGGTTTTCATCTATTGATTCTCCGTTGACATCACTAATTCAAAATAAGATTAAGTTTGAGTGGTCGAAGTCTTGTGAAAGAAGCTTCCAAGAATTGAAATATAAGCTAACCTCCACTCCAGTATTGAGCTTACCGAAGGGTACCAAAGGGTTTGTAGTGTATTGTGACGCTTCTCGACTAGGTTTGGGCTGTGTCCTCATGCAACATAGTAAGGTGATAGCTTATGCCTCTAGACAACTCAAGGTGTATGAGAAGAACTATCCAACTAATGAACTTGCATTAGCGGCCGTAGTGTTTTCTTTGAAAATATGGAGTCATTATCTTTATTGGGTACATGTGGATGTATTTTGTAACAACCCAAAATTACCCCCTAGAAGAAAGAACACTCTCTAGTCGACAAAGAGCCTACTTGACCTCACGGAGGTCATGCACAAGTTTCTTAGCTGTCATTCATTACATAAGTATGAAAACTGATGCGGAATTAAAACTTTTCACAAAAATACTAATAAGAAACACTTTTATTAAATACTAAGGAACAAGTCTCATCGTCACAAACCAACTTAAAGACAAATCTTAAATATCTTAGCGTGACGACCCTTTACATTGAAAGAAAACTAATAAGTTATATACAAGTTCTCAAATAAGAAACTAAAGAAACGTAGACTATGTCCTCGAATATATAAGTATATACAAATCTTGAGAGAGTCAACTTCCCAACCTTTGCCTTCTAAGAAGCCTTCACTTGCCTTCCACCTATACTTATAGAAGTATAGAATAGTCTGGGGTTGGTACAAACATTGTACTTGTGACACCTCTAAAATGAATTAGGTGAAACTAGAGCCTAACATGTTTTTCATGAGGGTCTTATGTCCTCAATATGGCTATAATGTGGTAATGCGATAATGACTAAAGATTTAGGTGAATTGGAAGTCAAACGTCAAGGAATGACTAAGATGTTCGACGACTAGTCACCTATGTGCCTAATGTGTGTTTATGTGCTTATATGTGTGTTTCATGAGCTTATGAGGTCCCTGTATGAGTTATAATACTGTATATAGGCAGTGTGTCAAGTTTGATGAAGTTTGGAGGTCAAATATCCACGTCTATGATGTTCGAAAGGTTTGCCTTGAAATGACCTTGTGTGTCTTTGAATGTTTCATCGAGTTTTATGTGTTCATTTTGGATGAAATTGATATGGGAGGTCCTAAACTCGTATACGATCATATTCGGGTTTCAAATGTCCGGGCAAAAGTCCCCAAGGACCCATGTTGGTGGCCAAAAGCTGTCAAGACCAGCCCCAAACGACTGAGGCAATTGACGACAGGTAGGCTGGTCGACGCCTCGTCGATGGATGTCGTGGTTCAAGACTTTGGCGTGGAAGGAAGAGCTTCAAAGGACCAGCCTCTTACCTAAACCACGGACCTGCAGGACGATCCGTTAGTTGGGAAACGGCCCATCGATGGCCAGGCGTAGGTGAGGCTTGCAACCCGCACAACGCACTGTTAAATACAAGGGTGAATTGGTAAATTCAATCAACGTCCAAATAATGGTTTTCATTCTTCAAAATCAAAACCCCAAAATCTCTAAGAAATTCTCTAGAACTCCATCGGATCCAAAACTCAAGGAAGAGCTTGAATTGGAGTTTTGATTGGTGATTCTTCTTCCATTTAGCGGATTGATATCAGTGAGGTATGATTTCTTCATCGTTGAAACTCTCTTCATCAAAGAGTCAACTTCAAAGTGATTTTCTAAAGTCTTCTAAAGATGAATTTGTCTAATTTCATGATCTAGACATGGGTTATTGCATAAAATGTTTTGATTCATTGATTATCGATTGAATTGATGTTAGTTTGATGGTTTTAACCTAAAATATACATGAGACCATTCTAAACATAATCTCTTCAAACTGGCTATGTTTTGGATGTTATGATCTTGTCTCAATTTTTATGAAATCTAGTGTAGTTTTCTATGCGCGATTGAATGATGTAAGAATTGTATTGAATTGATGTATAGGATGTCTTAGATTGATAAATCTATGTTGAATGGACTATGATGAATCGATTACTATGATTTACGTATTGAATTGATGATCATGGCCATGAGTAAGGGCCTATGGTATTGTATTGGATGATCTAGATAAGGATTGAAGTGGAGAGAATGGATTGGTGGTACTCTGCCCTAATTCTCTTTATTTTATGTAATGTAGATCTTGAATTATGTTGTTATTGGTATGTTCCACTTATGGTGGAGGTTCTATGTGTTATAATTGTTAATGATGTGGCCTTGTCACCGTTACTTTATGTGTTATGATGATCATAGCCTTGTCGGCAACTACTTGATATATTATGATAGATTTGTATTGTTGATTTATGTGAAGTATGATCATATCTATCTACTTGTGATTAAGGTGATAGCATGTGTTCTTCTATTGATGTTGTTAGTAGATCATGTTAGACTATGGCTATGTCCTTATGTGTGTGTAGTCTTAGAGTTGATGCATGTTCTTCCTACTTGACTATATGAGTCTATCATGGTTATATTGATGATGTTATAGTAGTGTAAAGGGTGACCTAAAGATGATGAAGGTTATGCCTATGTGCTTCTAGAATGATATGGTATATGTGGTAAAGTGAAGTATATATGTGTCTTGTTTGGTAGACTTGTGTCCCTTGCTTGATACCTATGGAATGTATATATCATATGTCTTGACTTAGGATGCTAAAGCCTCTTAGTCTTGTATGTATTAATGGTATGTGGCCTTGAACATAGTGAAAAGGTCAAATTATGTGGAGCCCTCACCCTAGTTGAGAGGTTATGATATCCTTTAAATCGAAAGTCGTAATGGTATGCTTCCTTTGTGAATGATGGGCTTAAGGTTGGCTGGATGGAACAACATGAAATCATTCTTAGGAAAGTCATTAAGCTATCCTCTTGGCCAATGAAAGGCCGCCCTACGGGACCTCTTTTGTAGGGTGAATGTGATTGGATTATGAACTAGATATGGAACCCCTTCATGTGATCCTTTATGTGAATTACTCTATGAGAACAAAGGCTAGCACCGAGTGAGTATGGTATGAGAAGTTGATCTATGTAAGATGACATTAGAGAACAAAGAAACCCATCGTATTCCTTAACCATATGCCTACATGTGATGTGTCCAAGTTCTACCATTGGCAAATAGAACACCTTTATCGGAGTAGGTTACAACTTCGGATTCCATGCTTAGCTACCATGGTATATGTTGGTTATTTCCTATTATCATCATATGTGATGCCTACTAGTGATTGAGAAGTCTATGATGTTTAGGTGGTGCTATGGAACGCTACCTAGAAATTGCACCCTTAGGCTTTGAAGATGTTAGTTAGTGAGTCTCTTTGTCTTATCCAAGACCATTACTTGAATGTATTTTATGTGATGAATGTCTCTTAATGAACTAATGAAGTAATGGCTGATGTTAGGAAGAATGTGAATGAATGAGTACACAGTCTAGGGTAACTCTCAGGATTTCCTAGTTAAAGTGTGAAGGGGGCATAAAGGATGATCTCTTCATGTCTTATCTAGGGAACTCATAAGAATGACTCTAGCTAGGAAAGTTGGCTGATAAGTTAGGCGTGATATAATCTTAGGAAGTCTTAAGGATTATTTAGGTAATCTTGAAGAGGGTGTATGGGCATTCTCTTCTAGAATTTCTTAAGTAAGTCTTTTGAAAACCTTGGTGAGGTGAATGTCATATCATGTTTTATGTTTTTTTTGGTATATTGTAAGTGTGTATATCTCATTATAGGTAGTCCCAAGGATCATTTAGGTGTGCTTAGAGAGGGTGTATGGGCGGTCTCTCTTTGTATTACTTAATTGAGTCTTAGGATAACTTTTAGTGAGGGAATTGCATGCTAGAAAGGGTTCACTGTGAAGTTTAATTAGTTCACTGTAATATTGAATTCTGTTCACTGTAATAATTGCTAGTTCACTGTAATGTTCCTAAAAATATGGTTAAATGCTTATGTGATTTCTTATGTGTTTCTAAGGTGTTAAATGTGGTTCTTATGCTTATACTATGAGGTTTTAATTAAAAAGAGCATATTTCCATTAAATGTCCGTTATCATGATTTTATTGCATTAAGCCATACTTAGTACATGTATTTGTACTAATTCCATATTTTATCT
This sequence comes from Solanum sitiens, assembly GCA_016801875.1. Taxonomy (NCBI): domain Eukaryota; kingdom Viridiplantae; phylum Streptophyta; class Magnoliopsida; order Solanales; family Solanaceae; genus Solanum; species Solanum sitiens. The sequence goes on from JABWTJ010000287.1 coordinate 1,882,532, forward strand.
ATCTCTGAAGTGATTCAAAGGTGAAGGTGTTATTGAAAGTGAATAATGGATTATAGGATATTTCATGCATGTTTGAAGTATGTCCTCATTTCACTCGAGGGCATAAATGTCTTTAGAGTTTCATTTATTAAAGGATTGCAATAGACTTGATAGTACTATATTTTGATTGTATGGGCCATGTCCCAAGTATTCGTGAGTCTAAAATTTGATGACATGAGTCTTAGTATTTATTTTGGTTTATATGAAATATATTTTGAAAGACTATTTGAATGTTTGTGAAAAGATTTAATTCCGCAGTACTTTTCAAATATGCATATGGGATGAATGATGTGAAAGGGTTTGTACAAGACCTCCGAGAGGTCAAGTACGCCTGTTGCACTCCGAGAGTGCCATATCTTCTAGGGTATGCTCTGGGATGTGACAAGCTTGGTATCAGAGCATAGGTTATGAAACTGGTCTTAGACGTCTAGTAGTGTTTCGATCATCGGTGTGAGTCGAAACACACCTATAGGCGAGAGGCTTTAGAACGATAGAGTTTCCCTTCTTTTCTACTCCTATGTCATGCACTATAGATTTAGAAGTTATGAGTTCTTTTTTCTTATGGTTTTCCTTGTGTTATAGGAGATGAATACGAGGAGGACACCGACTAGGAGAGTTGATGAGAATTATGTGAATGAGGAGATTCCTCCTCAAGTTGAACAAGTTGAGCAAGGTGTTCAAGGTGCTAAAGGTGCTTAAGGTTCTAGAGATGATCAAGTCCCTATTGTCGAAGGAGGTAATGATGTTCCGGTGGTTCCCCCGGAAATGACTAATAGGGAGATTAAAGAGGCTTTACTTCTTGTAGCCCGAGCTTTGACTACCTATGTGAATAAGGGTATTGAGCGTACAGTGAATATTGTAGAGAGCACTATGACATCTAGATTGAGAGATTTTTTAAGGATGAATCCTCCTATCTTTTTTTGGCTCTAAGGTGGGAGAAGATCCCCAAGAGTTTTTAGATGGAGTTTATAAGGTGTTGAGTGTCATAGGGTGACTTCTAAGGAGAAGGCAGAGTTATATTCATACCAATTGAGGGAGGTTACTCAAGTGTGGTACACCCAATGGAAATATAATAGGCAGATTTAGTCGGGTCATATTGAGTGGGAAGATTTTAAAGGTGCTTTTCTAGGAAAGTACTTTCCCCGTGAGAAGAGGGAGGTGAAGGTAGAAGAGTTTATCAATCTCAATCAAGGCAATATGAGTGTTGAGGAGTACTCATTGAAGTTCACTATGTTGTCTAGATATGCTAAATCCATAGTGTCTAATCCTAGGGATGAGATGAGTAGGTTTGTGAACAGGGTCGCCAACCTAGTGAAAGAAGAATGCCGTATGGCCATGCCACATGATGATATGACTTTGTCTAGAGTCATGGTTAATTCTCAATCCATTGAGGAGTCTAAACTTGGTAGTATTGGTAGAAACTTGAAGATAAGTTGGCAAGGTGATCAAAATCAACCTAGATCCAAGAAGAAGTTCTCAAATCAAGATGAAACTAGGAGTGCTAAGGTGAAACTTGAGAAAGGTAGTGGTTCTCAATAGGGCAAGCCTACATGTGTTACTTGTGGGAAGAGGCACTATGGGGAATGCCTATTGGGTACCGGGAGTTTTTTTGGCTGTGGTAAAGATGGACACAAAGTGAGGGATTGTCCTTCTATTGCTTCTACAGGAAGAGAGAGTAAGAAAGTTCCTCCAAAGGTTCCGGGAGGTGATGCCCCAAAGAAGAATCGTTTCTATGTACTCCGGACTAGAGGAGCAGAGCCGGATGAGGATGATGATGTTGGTAAGTTCAGTTTTTATCTTTATTGTTATGAGTTACTTCTAAGTGGGAGAGTATGGTTAGTGGAGGAGATAGATGGTCATAGTAGCATGTTGCATTGTTGCATTGTTGCATTGTGTTTAGAAGTCTTGTTGGAATTAAATTTCATTTATTCCTTGCATTGTGCATTTTATGAAGTTATGATGATGTTGTAAGATGTGTTAATCTGGTTTTAGCTATCATATTTTCATACTTTTATCATCGATTGCCTAAATGTTGCATTTTTGTAAATTTGAAGTGTTTGAAGTGTGTTCACTGCCAGGGAAATTTATCTCAATGTTATATTTTTGAAAAATTGACTAATTCATTCTTTGGATGAAATATTTTGTAATATGGATATAACTGATGTATATGAGCATGAAAATTAATGTAAAAGGAGTTCATGCTATTTGAAATGAAGAATGTGAGTCTTCTTGCATAATGAGTTGTAGAATGAGTTTCTATCTTCTTGTTGTGTTGTGTGTCTCCTGATTATGTGAAATTGATGTTTATCTTATATTGTGTATGTTATAATCTGTTATGTGGTATGGTGAGAGCTGTTAGCTGAATCTCTACTCTTGGAAGTGTTCGTAGAGTGACAAGTGTCATTCGAGGACGAATGTTTTCCATGTGGGGGAGAATGTGAAACCTCTAAAATCACTTAGGTGAAAATAGAGCCACACATGGTTGTCATGAGGGTATAAGGTCTTAAAATGGTTTATAATGTGTTAATGAGGCAGTGTCTAAAGATTTTGGTGAACTGGAAGTCAAAAGGAACGACTAAGACGTTTGACGACTAGTCACCTATGTGCCTCATGTGTGTTTATCTTTTTATATGTGTGTGTCATGAGCTTATGAGCTCCCTATATGAGTTATAATAGTGTTTATAGGTAGTGTGTGAAGTTTCATGAAGTTTGGAGGTCAAACATCGAAGAAGGTCCATGATTTTTGAAAGGTTTGCCTTGAAATGACCTTATGTGTCTTGGCATGTTTCGTCGGGTTTTATGTGTTCATTTTTGATGAAATTGATATGGGTGGTCCTAAACTCGTGTACGATCATATTCAGGTTAAAAATTTCCGAGAAAAAGTCCCCATTGACCAACCAAGAGTCCTTGAGGAAGGACCTGTGTTGGTGGCCAAAAGCTGTCAAGACCAGCCCCGAACGACGAGGCAATCGGCGGCCGGTAGGCTGGTCGACGCATCGTCGATGGAGGTCGTGGTTCAAGAGTTAGGCGTGTAAGGAATATCTTCCAAAGACCAGCCTCTGACCTAAACCACGGACCAGCAGGATGGTTCGTTGGTTGGGAAACGACCCGTCGATGGCCAGGCGTAGGTGAGTCCTGCAACCTACGCAGCTCACTGTTAAACGCAAGGGTGAATTAGCCCACGTCCAAGTAATGGTTTAGGCGGTTACTAAGGGGTATTTTCGGTATTTTAAGTGGATATATAAGTTCTAAACACCTAGATGAATACATTCTTCAAAATCAAACCCAAAAATCTCTAAGAAATTCTCTAGAACTCCATTGGAGCCAAACCTCAAGGAAGAGCTCTGATTTGAGTTTTGCTTGGTGATTCTTCATCAATTTAGTGGATTAACATCAGTTAGGTATGGTTTCTTCATCCTTGAAACTCTCTTCATCAAGGAGTCAACTTCAAAGTAATTTTCTAAAGTCTTCTAAAGATGAACTTGTCCAATTTCTTAATATAGCCATGGGTTATTGCATAAAATGTTTAGATTCATTGGTTATTGATTGAGATGTTAGTTTGATGGTTTTCACCTAAAATCTTCATGAACCCATGCAAAACATAATCTCTTCTAATTGGCTATATTTTGGATGTTATGATCTTTTCTCAATGCTTATGAATTCTACTGTAGTTTTCGATGGGCTATTGAATGATGTAAGAATTGTATTGAATTGATGTATAGTCTGTCTTAGATTGATAAATATATACTAAATGGAATTAGATGCATCTAGTATTGTGATTTATGTAATTAATTGATCATCATGTCCATGGGTAAGGGCCTATTGGTATTGTATTAGATGATCTAGCTATGGATTGAAGTGGAGAGAATGGATTGGTGGTACATTGACATAATTCTCTTTATTTTACGTAATGTTGGTCTTGAATTATGTTGTGATTGATATGGTCCACTTATGGTGGCGGTGCTATGTGTTATAATTGGGATGATGTGGCCTTGTCGGCATTACTTTATGTATTATGATGATCATGGTCTTTTCGGAAACTACATGATATATTATGATGATTTGTATAGTTGATTTATGTGAAGTATGATCATATCTATCTACTTGTGATTAAGGTGATACCATGTGTTCTTCTATTGATGTTGTTAGGAGATCATGTTAGACTATGACTATATCGTTATGTTTGTGTAGTCTTAGAGTTGATACACGATTCTTCCTACTTGACTATATGACTCTATGATGGTTATATTGATGATGTTATAGTAGTGTATAGGGTGACCTAAAGATGATGAAGGTTATGCCAATGTTCTTCTAGAATGATATGCTATATGTGGTAAAATGAGTTATATATGTGTCTTGTTTGCTAGACCTGTGTCCCTTGCTTGATACCTATGGAATGTATATATGAGATGTATAGACTTAGGATTCTAAAGCCTATTTGTCTTGTATGTATGAATGATACATGGCCTTGAACATAGTGAGAGGTCAAATTATGTGGAGCCCTCAACCTAGTTGAGAGGTTATGATATCCTTGAAGTCGAAAGTCGTAATGGTATCCTTCTTGTGTGAATGATGCACTTAAGGTTCGATGATGGAACATCATGAAATCATCCTTAGGAAAGTCATTAAGCTATCTTCTTTTCCATTGAAAGGCAGCCCTAGGGGACCTCTTTGGTACGGTGAATGTGATTGTGTTATGAACTAGATATGGAACCCCTTCATGTGATCCTTTGAGTGAATTACTCTATGAGAACAAAGGCTAGCACCGAGTGAGTATGGTATGGGAAGTTGCTATATATAAGATGACATTCGAGAACAAAGAAACTCATCATATTTCTTAACCATGTGCCTACATGGGATGTGTCTAAGTTCTACTATTTGAAAATAGAACACCTTCATTGGAGTAGGTTACAACTTTGGATTCCATGCTTAGCTACCATGGTATATGTTGGTTATTGCCTATTCTCATCATATGCGATAGCTACTAGTGTTTGAGAAGTCTTTGAAGTTTAGGGTGTGGGATGGGACGCTACCTAGACATTGCACCCTTAGGATTTGAAGATGTTAGTTGGTGAGTCCCTAGGTCTTCTCCAAGACCATTACTTGATTATCCTTTATGTGATGAATATCTCGTAATAAACTAATGAAGTAATGGCTTATGTTAGGAAGAATGTGAATGAATGAGTACATAGTCTAGGGTAACTCTAAGGATTTCCTAGTTAAAGTGTGAAGGGGGCTTAAAGGATGATCTCTTCATGTCTTATCTAGGGAACTCATAAGAATGACTCTAGCTAGGAAAGTTGGCTGATAAGTTAGGCGTGATCTAATCTTAGGAAGTCTTAAGGATTATTTAGGTAATCTTGAAGAGGATGTATGGGCGTTCTCTTCTAGTATTACTTAAGTAAGTCTTTTGAAAACCATGGTGAGGTGAATGTCATATCATGTGTAATGTGCTTTTGGTATATTTTAAGTGTGTATCTCGTTATAGGTAGTCCCAAGGATCATTTAGGTGTGCTTAGAGAGGATGTATGGGTGGTCTCTCTTTGTCTTACTTAATTGAGTCTTAGGATAACTTTTTCTAAGGGAATTGCATGCTAGAAAGGGTTCACTGTGAAGTTTAATTAGTTCACTGTAATATTGGATTTTGTTCACTGTAATAATTGCTAGTTCACTGTAATGTTCCTAAAATGTGTTTAAATGCTATTGTGATTTCTTATGTGTTTCTAAGGTGTTAAATGTTGTTATTATGCTTATACTATTAGGTTTTAATCAAAAAGAGCATATTTCCTTTAAATGTCCGTTATCATGATTTTATGCATTAACCTATACTTTGTACATGTGTTTGTACTAATTCCATATTTTATATCTCTATAAAGTGATTCATAGGTAAAGGTTCTATTGGAAGTGATGATTGGATTATAGGATATTTCAAGCAAGTTTGAAGTATGTCCTCATTTTACTCGAGGGCATAGATGTCTTTAGAGTTTCTCTTATTAAAGCATTATAATAGACTTGATAGTACTATATTTCGATTGCATGGGTCGTGTCCCAAGTATTTGTGAGTCTAAGATTTGATAAAATGAGAGTTAGTATTTCTTTTGGTTTATATGAAAGACATTTTTAAAGACTATTTGAATGTTTGTGAAAAATCTTAATTCCGCACTACTTTTCATATATGCATATGCGATGAATGATGTGAAAGAGTTTGTACAAGACCTTCGAGAGGTCAAGTACGCCGGTTGCACTCCGAGAGTGCCGTATCTTCTAGGGTATGCTCTCGGGATGTGACTGTACTAAGTATGGTATTATGAAAAAACATGCAAAAGGGGACATTTTAGTTGGAACATACTAGATATGCTATTTTGATAAAACCTTAATGAATCAAGTTACAAAACATCATATAAATAATTATTTAGCATATAAGGTAAAACTTCCGTATTTTTCACATAAAGTCACACTTACACTAAACCCATTTATTATAAGGACTCTTTCCTATCCTAAGTTATCCTAAGGCTCACCTAGGTATGACATGAAGAGATCACCCATACAACCACTTCAATACATACCTAAATGATCCTTAAGACTACCAAGGATAAGCATGCTTCATTTCATTTAACAAGTCAACATTCATTACCAAAGACACTAGAGAAACATACATGCATTTATGAACTTCACATAAAGATCATCATCCAATACCACCCCTAACTTATACTTAGTGCAATGTGAAAGTAGCATCTCATACTACTACTCCCACCTTAGTGCTCCTTGAGGATTCCCTTAGACTAGGCACCTCACATTCATCATATACATAGCTTTCACCAGATAAGACATAATATCAAGATGCTTCCTTAACATTAGACATAAAGTCACATTACTTTCATTTATATCGTATGATGACCCGTTCATACATTTTCTTATAAGGAGACACCAAGACTCTCTCCAAATGGCTACTTGTGCAATGGATAGATATCATCCCACTCAACCACCTACCCTAAGTAGTACACTCTTAGGAAGACTTAGTTCATTGACATTCATTTGTGGGGGACAACTTTAACCAACATAGACCGTGAGAGCTAGACATGGAATCCCGGTATTAACCCCTACCGGATGAGGATCCCTACTTGCCTAAGGTAGGGTGATACTCAAAAGCTTCACCTATGTGGGCGCATAGTTAAGGAAAAAGTAGATTGCTACTAAGTAACTCATTCTCTACTAAGGAGAAGCACTCATCTCAAGAGGTACATTGGATACAACATCTGTACTCACGAAGTGTACCCACCCCTTCTGCAAATCCTCTCGGTTATAAGCATAAGTCCCCCACAGAGTCTTAAATATTCATTGACTATAGGTTAAGGGATTGTAACACTCCAAAAGTCGGTGACATAATCTAGAGCCTCATGATTAACTAGTACTAGTAACACTGTTTTAAGACCTAAAATAATGTATATAAAACATTTAGGATGTTTTATAGTCAAAATGTCAAGGAACGTCCATGACGTCCGGAGACTACTTAAGTAGAGGTTAGTCTGCCTCGGCATGTTTCATGGGGTTTTAAGAGTCAAAATTGAATGAATTTTGGCAGAAAGGTTTTAAACATTTATTAGAGTGTTTTTAGGGTAAAAACATCTTGGTACGACTCCCCAAGGACCACCCTAGGGGTCCTTGGAGAGGATCCTTGCATTTGACCAAAAGTTGTCAAATTGACAGTGGACAAATGACGGATCAATCAACAAGCCGTCGATGGGTATATGGCCCATCGATGGTAGTAGGTTGTCCAGCCTTATACAATTTTAAAAAGTGGTCCAAAAACCGCTCTCTGTCACCAACGACGATTGTGCAGTATGGGGGCGTGCACTAATCTACAGACCGTAGGTCAAGGTCTCGTAGGTCAGGGTCTGGATTCACTGTTATGTTTTGAATTAAGTCACTTAATAATTTAGTGGTTAATTAAGGGTTAATGTGTGTTTAATTAAGTTATTTAGGTTACTATAAAAGGTGCAACCCTCATTAAACTAACCTAACACTTCAATTCCCAAACTTAATATCCTCTTCCTTCTCTCTACTTTCTCTCTCCCCAAAGACACCATTGAAGACCAAGATCAAAAGGAATTAAGGTTGAAAATATTCAAATTCTCTCCATGAATCATAAAGTATTGTTAATTTATGGAAGTTGTTAACCTTTGGGACTCCTTTCCCAAAGGGTACTTCAAATTTGATTTACAAAAGTTGAGAAAATCATGGGTTTCATTCTAATCCGGAATTGATCTTTCAAATTGATTTTTTCTTTGTTTGTTTTTATTATTATGGATATATTATGATTGATCCTTGGTTAATTATGGTATTTACTGATGTTAGACCTAATTCTATAGTACAGATCATGAATTGATCCCATTTTCCTAACCCTAGATTATGAATTGATGTTGAAATGGTTCGTGATGATGCGATTGACTTAGTTCTTGAGTTGACTACTGTAATATGTTTTTATTAAGTCTATTAATGTATGACTATGGTTGGTTAATGGTAAGACCATGGAGGAAGGCTTGTGAAGGTAAATTGGTAAGACTTATGATCTTGAATCCTTACTTTAATTGTGATGGCCTGTAAATGATAATGTTCAATTAAAGTATTAATTGTGATTAGATTAGATAGGTGATGGTATATTAATGTAATTTAAATGTATTGATTATATGGATTGTGAAATTATGATTAAGGTGTAATGATATAAGGTGTAATGATATAAGGTTGATTGTGGATCACTTATGTGTCTTACCATGACATGATGATGATAATGTGTCAATCTCACATATGAGAGTTGTATTGAAAATAAGTTCTTATGCAATTCCAAATGACCTAATGGTTATGATATATAAGGGGTTAGTCTCCTATGACCTACAATAACCTATGATGATTAATAAAGGCTTAAAAACATTTCAAAAAGGAACTTTAGTTAGCATCGAGTGAACTAGTTATGAGAGGTGTCCCTTCCCAATGTGGGAAGGTAGGTTCACAATGGTTCTCACGAGATAGAGAATACAATGCAATTGTGCATAAAGAGGGTCTTAAGTATGTCTCCTAGTTCTTGAAATATGTGGGCCCCATAGGAATACTAGCTAGTGGATCCACCTAGAATGCTATATTCATGTTATGGTATTACCTTGGCATGTAGACCACCTTCTTTCGATTTAGGGTTTCATGAAACCGGATTCCACAATTAGCTCATGTGGACTATGTCGATTAAGGAAATTGTTCCCTAAAGTAAAATGAAGTAATAAAGTGAACACTAACTAGGGTGACTTAAGGGGTTTGACTTAGTCTAGGTAGGGGTATGGGACTATACCTATACATGGCACTAGTTGGCCTTGAGGGAAGTCCTAGGAGTTTGTTCTTATGTTCCTATAAAGTAAATGATATGCATATGTTGACTTTACATGTTGATGATACTATATGATTTTAGTTGCAGTTATGAACATGTTATTGGTCTATATATCTAAATATGATGATAACTACTCATGATGCTATGTTATTTGAAGTTAGGCATTGCTTGTGATCCTTTGTTGGGTTTACTTGGTTTTATAGGGTTATGGGACTTCACTTGATCAGTGCACTTGTAAGCTTGGTAATGGGTTATTAGTAAGGGTCTTGCATATGTTGTAATGTTATGAACTCTTATACATGCTTTGGTTATGTGCTCTAACATGCTACTACATATGTTCACTTGACTTTACTTGATGATGTTGGTCTTGTATGGTATATGGTCTTGTCTTAATTAATATGTGATCATTGTCTCATATGTGCTCTTGATTGTGCATAAAGGCCTTTCAAAGTAACTTAACATGGTTTTGAACAAATGTCCCTCTATGCATGATTTCAATGTTTTATGTGCATATGTTTCCATACTTAGTACAAGTTGTGTACTAACCCATATTTATATGTTTTCAAAAAATATGTAGGTTCCGGTCATTGACTTCCAAGGAGGCCGATTAAACAAGACTTGGACTCTTTTCTCCAAGTATTGTTAGGTATTCATGTTTAAGGATTTCACCTTTTATATTCTCTAGCTTTGAAATTGTATTATCATAAAGACATTGTTCATTCCTTTATCATTTGAGTATTGATGTAAGCGTATAATGGCATATTGACATTCTATTGTCTATGTCCAACATTTGTACTCATTTTAGATGGTTCAATATTAGAAAAAGTATTAGACTAATTCCTACGTATCGATTATGTTGTATAAATGAGAAACCTATGTAAGTTTCATATGCGAGGAGTCTATGTAAACTCCCTATGCAGTACGCGAGAGATCTATGCAAACCTCACTATATAGATATTAATGAAAAGTTTTAATTATTCCGTTTTTTAACCTATGAAATGTTATACCGAACGCTAAGAGGGTAGTCTAAGTCCTCTACGAGGACGACGACGCAGGTTACATCTATGGGGTGCTCCCCGGTCATGACAAACTTGATATCAGAGCATGAGGTTAAAGAAATCTTAGGATTGACGTCTTATTGAACCATATTTAAGTAGGGCCTTTTTCATGGGTTTGAACTACACCACAATTATGAATGAGAGGCTATGTGACACATAGGAATTCTCACTTATTTTAATCATTTTGTTGTGGATATAAGATATTACTACAAGACGTGCAGCCGCAAGGAGAGTGGAGGAAGGTTTGGCTAATGTTGGAGTTCCTCCCAAGGAAACCAAGCTCCTCCAAAAGACATGCAAGATCCTCAAGGTTACAAAGCTCCGGTATTCCTCCAACTATGACGAATGGAGAGATAAGGGCGGTTATTGTGACTTTGGCTCAATCCATTACTACCCAAGAACAAGCGGTAGCTACTCAAGATCAAGCCATGGCGGCTTAAGCAAAAAGGGAGGTTGGATCCAGTGTTCAACAAAATGCTAGTACCACGGCTTCCCGTTTGAGGCACTTAATTAGGATGAACTCTCGTATGTTCTTTGGGTCGAATGTTAATGAAGACCCCCAAGATTTCATTGATGAGGTCTACAAGATTCTTTATTTTATGGGGTTGACTTCGAATGAAAAGGTCTAGCTAGCTTCCTATAATCTCAAGGATGTAGCTAAAACATGGTACACACAATGGAGAGACAATAGGGCCTTGAGAGCGGGTCATATCACATGGGAGGTGTTTAGAAGAGCTTACCATGATAGTTTCTTCCCTCTAGACAAAAGGGAGGCCAAAGTGGAGGAATTCATCAACCTTCGTCTAGGAGGTATGAGTGTGCAAGAGTACTCCTTGAAGTTCACCAAAGTGTCAAAATATGCACCTTCCTTGGTGTCTAACCCAAGGTATGAGATGAGTCACTTTGTCATAGGAAGAATGTTATTTGGCGATGCTCCATGACAACATGGATATCTCAAGGTTGATGGTGCATTCTCAACAAGTTGAGGAGACTCGACTCAAGAGGAAGAATAGAGAGTTTAAGAGCGCCAATCTTATGAGGGAGGTACATCCAATGGTAGGCTTGAAATTAAAGACAAGCCTAGATTCAATAAAAGGTTTTCCAATCAAGTTCTTTCCAACTTTCCCAAGGCTAACAAGGCTAGGTTGTCTAACCCTAAGTGTCAAAAGGGAAGAAGCGGGAATTCACCTAGCAAGAAATAGACTTGTTCCAAGTGTGGTAAGAAGCATTGGGGTGAGTGTCTAGTTGAGATGGAGAATTTCTTCGAGTGTGGTATGAGCGGCCATAAAGTTATGGATTGCGCTAATGTGAGAAGTAAAGAGAAGGGGAGTGGTCAAAATCAAGCTAGCGGTACTAGTTCTGAGGCTCCAAAGAGAATCCACTTCTATGCTCTCCGCTCTAGAGTTTAGCAAGAGGAGTCTTCTAATGTGGTCACCGGTATGTTACAAGTCTTCTCTATTGATGTCTATGCTTTACTAGATTCCGGTCCTACCTTTTCATTTGTGACTTCCCAATTAGTTAGAGAGTTTTATATTCTATCTGATGTGTTGATTGAAGGATATTTGGTCACAACCCCGGTGGGTGACCCCGTTGTGTCTAGAAGAGTCTTTATGAGTTGTCTTATATATTTTCCCAATAGAGTTACATGGGTGGATTTTGTGGATCTTGATATGGTTGATTTTGATGTTATCTTCGGAATGTATTTGTACATGCTTCTTCTACTTCCATTCATTGTCGAACAAGGGTAGTCAAGTTCAATTTTCCTAAAGAACCCGTCTTAGAGTTGAAAGGGTCTAACTCAATTCCTAGAGGTCGTATAATTTCTTGTTTAAAATATTGTAAAATGATCTCTAAAGGTTTCTTTACCATATTGTGAGGGTTAAAACCTTGAGTCTGGCATTCCTCTAATAGAGTCGGTCCCCTTAGTGAAGGACTTTTCGAAAGTCTTTCCCGATGCATGCTCGGAATTTCTCCTGAATGAGAAATTGATTTTGGTATTGAATTAGTACCGGATACAAATCCCATTTCAATTCCTCCTTATCGGATGGCTCCGAATGAATTGAAAGTGTTGAAGGCTTAACTAAAGGATTTACTAGATAAGGGTTTCATTAAACCTAGTATTTCTCCATGGGGCGCTCCGGTATTATTTGTGAAGAAGAAGGATAGGTCCCTTACGATGTGCATTGATTATCGTCAACTCAATAAGGTCACCATTAAGAACAAGTATCCTCTCCCTCGGATTGACAATTTGTTTAATCAACTCCAAGGGGCTAGCTACTTTTCTAAGATTGACTTGAGGTTGAGGTATCAACAACTTAGGGTGAGAGGTGAGGATGTACCTAAAATGGCATTTCGAACTAGGTATGGGCACTGTGAGTTCCTAGTGATGTATTTTGTTCTCACTAATTACCCAATGGATTTTATGGACCTAATAAATAAGGTGTTTAGGAATTACCTAGATTCCGCTGTGATTGTCTTCATTTACGATATCTTTGTATAATCGAAGAATGAGGGTGAACACATGGAGAATTTGATGGTGGTATTACAATAGAGTGTGTGAGTTTTTGTTGATATTTGTGACGTTCCTTGGTCATATTATCTCATTTGAGGGTATAGAGGTCCATCCAAGGAAAACCAAGGCGGTTAAGAATTTTCCTAGACCCTTGACTCCAACGGACGTTAGAAGTTTCTTTGGTTTATCCGGGTACAATAGGAGGTTTGTGGATGGATTTTCTTCCATTGCTTCTCGTATAACTACCTTGATCCAAAAGAGTGTGAAGTTTGAGTGGTCAGAGGCTTGTGAAAGAATCTTCCAAGTGTTGAAAGATAGGCTTACCTCCGCTTCGGTGTTGACTCTACTGGAGGGTACAAAAGGTTTTGTGGTATATTGTGATGCATCCCGGGTGTGTTTGGGGTGTGTTCTTATGTAACATGAGAAATTATTAGCCTATGCCTCTAGAAAACTTAAGGTGCATGAGAAGAATTGTCAAACTCATGACGTTGAATTAGCGGCCATAGTGTTGGCTCTAAAGTTATGGAGGCATTACTTGTATGGTGTTCATGTCGATTTGTATACCGAACACAAAAGCCTTCAATATGTGTTTACCCAAAAGGAGTTGAATCTCCATCAAAGAAGATGGTGGGAATTGTTTAAAGGTTATGACATGAGTGTTCTCTACCACTCCGGCAAAGATAATCTGGTGGTGGATGCTTCAAGTCGTATGACCGTGGGTAATGACCTAGTGAAGAATGTTCATAGGTTTTCTAGATTGGGTGTTCGGTTGGAAGATTTACCAAATGGTGGTTTTGTTGTTCATAACAACTCCAAGTCACCCTTATTGGTTGAGGTGAAGTCTAAAAAAAATCTTGATCCGCTATGATGGAGTTGAACAAATCGGTACTTAGTAAGCTGAATGAGTCATTCTCCCAATGGGGGATAGTGTGCTAAGGTACTAAGATAGATTATGTGTACCGGATGTTGATGATTTGAGGAATAGGGTGTTAGAGGAAGCTATTGGTTCCCTATATTCTATCCATACGGGTACCACCAAAATGTATTGTGATCTTACAGAGGTATATTGGTGGGATGGCTTAAAAAGTGACATAGCGGAGTTTGTAGCTAGGTGTCCTAATTGTCAACAACTGAGAGTCAAGCATATAAAGCCTAGTGATCTAACTTAAGAAATGGGTGGTCCTACTTGGAAGTTGCAGGAAATTAATATATACTTCATTATTAGGTTACCTCGAACTCGGAGGCAAAATGACTCAATTGGGCCGATTGTGGATAGGCTGACGAAATCCGCAAACTTTATCCCCGTCAAGTCCACTTATACGGCAGAGGATTATGCAAGGATCTACATAGATGAGATTATGAGTCTTCATGGTGTACCTTTGTCCATCATATCGGATAGAGGTGCGCAATTCATTTCTCATTTTTGGAGGACTTTTCAAAAAGGGTTGGGTGCACAAGTAAATCTTAGCACCACTTTTCATCCCCAAACGGATGTTCAAGCGTAGCATACTATTTCAACACTGTAGGAAATGTTAAGAGCTTGTGTGATAGATGTCACGACCCGATAGTACCCCCTAGCAGTTAGGGAAACCCTTGGGTCGGAACAAGTGCGTACTTGACCTTTCAGAGGTCTTGTACTAGCCTTTTTGTTATCATTTATTACATAAGACATGAAAAGTAGTGCGGAATTGAAACTTTTCACGATAATAATAATAATAAGAAAATATCTTTTATAAATACTAAAGGGTAGTCTTATCGTCACAAGCCAACTTAATGACAAAACATAAATATCTTAGGGACACGACCCTATATATTGAAAGAAAATACATAATAATTCTTTAAAGAAGAACTAAAGGAAAAAAAACTATGACCTCGAATATAGAGGACATACATAGACTTGAGAGAGTCGATTCCCAAGCTTGACTTCAAATCTTCAACTTTCTTCTAACTTATACTTATAGAGTATAGAAAAGTATGGGGTTAGTGATGTACTGTGGTTTCACGCTACTTTCAATTATTTTTCCTTAAGATTGGTGTGTGTCTAGGGAATTTTCGTAGTAATTTTAATATGTTTTATCTTTGTTTTGTAGGAAAGTTGTCCGAAACAAAAATGCAGAAGGTTGTGAAGAATCAGTGTAGAAATGACCCACGAAGCCATCGATGACCCGTCGTCACATCGACGGATCGTAGGTGGTGACCATCGATTGGAGGTTCAGACATATGGAAGCAACTCGAGTAATTCTGACTAAGTGTGAGGCTACGGAAGGATCGACGGTCCATCGCTTGATTGATGGACCGTCCTGGCGAAACGTCGATTTGATTAGAGAAATGTCCCAGTACCCGGTGTTGAAAAAAAAGCTAAGTATGGAACAACGAGAAGTATCGCCAGACCGTAAGTGAATCGACGGAACGTGTTGTTGGTCCATTGATTAGATCAGAGAATATGGAAAGTTAAGGCTTAAAAATATGCCAAGTACGGATCGAAGGAGGCAGTCGACGATCCGTCGTTTCGTCGATGGACCGTCTATGGGGTCGTCAATTGAAGCCGCGTTTTTTGGACAAACTTTCCTTATTTGTTTTCCTTTTATTTTAGGACAATGTTTTTATAAATAGGACAAGTTTCCGGAATCTATTTTCAAGTGAATTTTTTTGTTTCAAGTATGATTTCTGGATTTTATTCAAACTTGTCAAAGTAAGTTCATGAATTATTGTTTATTAATTATGAATTGTGTTCTTCTAGGCATGGGTAACTAAATGCACAACTAGGGTTGTGGGAACCATGGGTTATTAACAAAGTAACACTAACTAAATAGCAATTCTCGAATAGGTTTTTGAATGCATTGATAATTCTTTTGCTTGAAGTCTTTTTAACGAGTGCACGCGTTAGAACTAGCCTTATATCTTCTTGCTGGACCAAGGGGGTAGGTAATAGGAAAAGAATTATCAACATAGATTTAGTGGGACACTATCTAATAAGCTAGTTTCGATTGGTGCGAAGTAATAACTAAGACATACATCAAATAAGATTCTTAATATGAAGTAAATGTAAGGGTTAGTAGCTTAGACACACGTAGCATGACCAAGGTACGGGGTGAAATTCTCTAAATGCCGGACCAAGGATTTAGAGATACCTAATTTATCACTTTTCATGCAAGACACTAGGAAAGAATTGTTATAGCTAGGATTACTGCATTATGAACCTATGGGGAACACTTAAACCCTAGTTTCTCTCAAAACTTGATAACCACCAAAGTTTCACTCTTGCTACTTGTTTTACTTGTTTCATAAAAAAAAAACTTTAATTACCTGTCTTCGGAAAGGACTTGACTAAATAGACGTAATTGTACATTGAAGTTAAGTCTAAACTATTTCCTCGTTTGATCGCCCCCAACCTACTTGTTGGGTTCTTTACTTGATAGGACAGCTTATACATCTATAAAGATGTGTAATTTGAGCATTTCAAATTTTGGCGCCGCTGCTGGGGAGAGTGGCTTTTAGATTAACTTTAATAACATTACCGAATTTTAGTCAACAATTTCCTAATTTTACTTTTTCTTTTTCTTTTTGTCTCTCTCAAGTCTAGCTCTAGTGTATGCCAAGTACACGGAGCCGAGGAGAACCAACGCTTCCATACGATCCTTAACTGAACTGGACACTCCATAGAATAAATAATCAACAAAACCCTTCTAATCATGTTGATGGGATCATTCATTCGCCTCCACCACCGGTTAATTCTCACAATCAAGTGGTTGCAGATAATCCACTTGATGATGCTTTGAGGATGAAACCTCTCGTCCCACGCCCTCAAGAGTTCTATAGGGGTAACATGAACATCACTAATTCTGATGGGCCTCTTGTCCTACCTCCTTTACCACAGGGTCACACATTTGTGGTAACTTGTAGCTTGATGCAGATGCTCACTGCAAGGGGTTAGTTTTCAGGGCTACCATATGAGAATCCACATGCTCACATCTCCAAACTGAGGTCGGTGTGCAAGATTTGTGTATCGAGGCCGGATTTGGACATGAACGTTATCGGGTGAAGAGTGTTCCCTCTTTCAATGATGGGAGAGTCCGTGATATGGTTCACTAAGTTGCCCTACGATTCTATTTATACTTGGGATAAGTTGAGGGATGTGTTCCTAGCACGGTATTACCCGGTGTCTAAAAAGCTCAACCACAAAGATAGAGTGAACAACATTATGGCATTGCCTGGGGAGTCGGTGACTAGCTCTTGGGATAGATTTACTGCGTTTGTGAGAGGTGTCCCAAACAACAGCATTGATGATGAATCGTTGAAAGAGTACTTTATCAGGGGCAAGATGATAACAATAAGACAGAGCTTGAAACCATTGCGGATGGTTCTTATGGTGAGTGAACTTATGCAGAGATCGAAAAGAAGTTAGAGAAAATCTCCCGCAACAATAAAGCTTGGAGAACTAGGAAGTCGGACACTAGGAGAAACACCTTTGTAGTGCAAGCTACACATAATCCGGCCGCCGATGAGATTCGTGAAGAGATTGCTCAAATGAGAACTGAGCTCGGGTTGGTTTTGAAACATGTCACTGGGGTGTGTAAGCTCAATGAGTCATTCTCCTAAGGGGAGGATCGTGTTCTTAGGTACTAAGGGATATTATGTGTACCCGATGTTGAGGATTTTAGAAATCATATTCTAGAAGAAGCCCATGGTTCTCGCTACTCTATACATCCGGGTGCCACCAAAATGTATCATGACCTTAGAGAGGTCTATTGGTGGGATGGTTTAAAGAGGGACAAAGCAGAGTTCGTTGCTAAGTGTCCAAACTGCCAACAAGTTAAAGCCGAGCATCTAAAACCTGGTGGTTTAATCCAAATCATGGATGTTCCTACTTGGAAGTGGGAAGCCATCAGTATGGACTTTGTTGTTCGGTTGCCTCGAACTTGAAAGCAGAATGATTCTATATGGGTTATTGTCGACAGGTTGACCAAATCTGCCTATTTTATTCCTGTTAAGTCTACATATACTGCCGAAGATTATGCAAGAATCTACAATAATGAGATTGTGAGTCTTCATGGGATTCCTTTGTCCATCATTTCGGATAGAGGTGCCCAATTCACTTATCATTTTTTGAAGGCTTTTCAGAAGGGTTTAGGTACTCAAGTGAAACTTAGTACCGCTTTTCATCCTCAGACGGATGGTCAAGCAGAACGTACCATTCAGAACCTTGAAGACATGTTGAGAGCATGTGTCATTGATTTCAAGGGAAGTTGGGATGATCACTTACCTTTGATTGAGTTCTCTTACAACAATAGCTATCATTCGAGCATCTCCATGGCACCTTTTGAAGCTCTTTATGGTAGAAGGTATAGATCTTCGGTTGGATGGTTTGAGGTTGGTAACTCCTCACTCCTTGGTTCAGAGATTATCTATGAGGCTATAGAGAAAGTTCGAATCATAAGAGATAGATTGAAGACATCCTATAGTCGGCAAAAGTATTATGCCGACAATAGAAGAAGTGATCTTGAGTTTGAAATAGGTGATCATGTCTACTTGAAGATCTCACCTATGAAAGGGGTGATGAGATTTGGTAGAAAGGGAAAACTAAGTCCCCGGTATTTTGGCCCTTATGAGATCTTACAACGAATTGGAAATGTTACCTATGAGTTGAAACTACCTAGTGAACAAGCGTCGGTTCATTCGGTGTTTCATGCTTGTATGCTGAAGAAATACATAGGCGACCCGGTATCTATTCTGCCTATTAAAGGTTTAGGAGTGGATGAGAACCTCTCCTACGAAGAGGTTCCGATTGAGATCCTAGATCGCCAAGTCAAGAAGTTGAGAAACTAGGAGGTTGCCTCTATAAAATTCTATGGAGGAACCATCTTGTTAAGGGTGCAACATGGGAGGCTTTTGCGTAATTCATGGGACAACAATATATTGATATTAGGTCAGTTTTAGACCACTTTTACACATCCCAAATAAGATCAAACGAAATTTCTCTTAATCTCTCAAGAACACTCTCTTTTCCAAACTCTGTTGAAGAACAAGAAAAGCTTAAGGGAGAAGACGAAGGTTTCGAAGTTTCCAATCAGATTTTGTGGATTCATCATCTATAAGGTATGGGTTTTTCACTCTTGGGATTCCTTTACTCAAGAGGTCCTTTCAAGATAAGGTTTCAAGAACTTCAAATACTAGGGTTTTTATTCTACAAAACAAATTTTCTTCCTAACCCTAGATTTATGATTTTCAATGAAAAGTAAACGTTTTCTATATTTAAGTTTGCACGAATTGTTGAGTAATTGATTGATAATGTTTTAATTTCATATGATACATGATCTTTCTCTAAGTGATGGTTTCGAATGGGTTATTTATGGTATTTGATAAAGTGTAAACGTTAGGATTAGAATTAAGACTTGAATGAACCCTTTAACGACCCGTTTACCTTCTCCAATGCTATGCATTGATATTGTACCTGATTTGATGAGTTGTTCTTGTTTATGCCATTTATTATTTCACTATGTATGATTATGAATATTTCATGATGAATAAGATTCTTGGAAGCAAGAGGTAAGTCTTCTAAGTGTGATTTCTCTCAATGTTGATGTTAGACTATAATTATGATGCTATGATTACAAAAGGAATGTATGATGTTGCTATATGAATATGCTGGGCTATGAACATGTAAATTGTGAGATCAAGTTATTATATCACTTGTATACTTTACACAAGGTGATTATGTTATGTTAAGCTCACATATGAAGGGTTATGATGAAAGGAAATTCTCATCTAATCTAAAAGAGCTTATGATCATGTTATACAAGGAGTTAATCTCCTATGATATATGATAAGTTTATGATAAAAGACAACTTAAAGGTTATTCAAGAAAGGGACTTAAGCTAAGCACCGATGAACTAGATTTGAGAAGTGTCCCTTCCCTAGTTTGAAGGTAGGTTCACAATGATTCTCATGAGATTGAGGCTGCCATGTAATGTGAAACTATGAGTCTCTAATACTTCTCCTAGTTCTTTAACTATGTTGCCACCATAGGATACTAGCTAGTGGATACACCTAGAGAGCTATGTCATGTTAGGTTTTACTTTGGCCGGTAGACCACCTTCTTTTGGTGTGGGGTTTCGTGACACAGGATTCCATGTTTAGCTCACATGGTCTTGTCGGTTAAGGAGAATGTTCCCTCATGTAAAATGAAAGACAAGTAAATGAACATTGACTAGGGTGACTTGAGGAGTCTACTTAGTATAGGTAGGGTTATGAGACTCTACCTAGACATTGCACAAGTTGAATCTAAGGGAAGTCCTAGGAGATTGTTCTTATGAGTATGATAACATGAAAGATATGATGATTATTAT
This sequence comes from Solanum sitiens, assembly GCA_016801875.1. Lineage (NCBI taxonomy): Eukaryota > Viridiplantae > Streptophyta > Magnoliopsida > Solanales > Solanaceae > Solanum > Solanum sitiens. Next base: position 1,902,860 of record JABWTJ010000287.1, read on the forward strand.
ACATGATGTTACTCTTATATGATGTTGGTCATTATGATGAATATGTTATTTGCTTATATTATTATATGAGGTGATGACTACTTATGTTACAAGTACATGAAGCATGGCTTTACTTATGGTCTCCTATCTTATCTACTTGGTTGTGTGGGGTTATGGGGCTTCACATGACCATTGCACTTGTAGGTTGGGGATGAGGTCATTGGTAATTGTGTTGAATGTAGTGTCTATAGGATCTATTGAATATGAAATTTTAACATGACTATATGAGCATACGTCTTTGATTAGGATCATGCTTTAACTTGTATGTGTTATATGGTATGTGCATTGAAAACTTTCATATGACTTAGCATGTTTTCTAAAGAGATGAAAAGTTATCTTTTTCATGCATGTCCCTATGTGTTATGTGCATATACCCATACGTACTACATGTGGCGTAGTAACCCCATTATTTTTTATTACTACAACTGTAGGTTCCTGCCATTGAAGTTAAAGAGGTTGATTTGAAGAAGCTTGGAACTCTTTCTCCAACTCTCGGTAGGTCCTCATGTTCGGGATGCTACCATTTTATTTTCCAGCATTGTGAAGACATTAGTAGAATTTAAGAATATTAGATTTCCATTTATGTTCTTTGGATTCTTTTGTATTAAGGCCTATATGGCATATTGACTATTATTGGCTAAGTCCAGATTTGCACTCTAAAATGGTTTTTTATATATATGTGAGACGTTTTAGAATGTCGTATGTCTTTATGAATCTTATCTATGAAGTCTAAGTATACTTCATTAGTATGTTAAAAGTTTTAATTTTTTCGCAAATTTTATTTATCACATGTTATGACGAATGCTAAGGGCTTGTCTGATTCCTCTAAGAGGACGACGATGCCGGTCTCATCCATGGTGTACTCTCCGGGTGTGACAACGACGTTAAATCAAGCGCTTCTTGCGAGGCAACCCAAGGTGTATCCTCTAGCCAACAATAGGATTTTGTTTTCTTTGTAGGAATAGTTGCATTCTCTTGTTTTGTTTTTGTTTTATTCTCAAACATGTGTTATTATATTTTTTTAGTGTGTTGGCTAGAGTGTAGTGTAGGTTCCGTTCCTAAAAAGTGTCCAGAAAATACAACAAGAATGGCTTAATGGGTGCTCAATGTGTAGGGACTAAACCACACGAATTCTGAAGAAACTTGTCACGTGCATAGATCTACGGACCAACCGACGGGCCGTCGTTGTATCGACGAACCATCGATAGTGTCCGTAGATCCCAGGTAGGTCCCCTAATTATGTCTAAGTCTGCTCACAATCGATGGTCTAGTCGACGGTCCATCAACTGACTTACGGACGGTGACCTAACCCGACCCGACCCGACTGGCTATATAAAAAAATAACTATTTAGTTACCCTCTCACATCGTTTCAAATTCCCCCTCAACCATTTCCTTCCTCTTACCTCCCAAAATCCTAGAATTCCAAAAACCCTAACCTCCCCAGTTTCTCCTCCATCTCCATTGTTTCTTCGGTCGGTGTTTGAAGGCGGGCACGTAGGTTGGTGTTGCAAGATCACTGACTCATTCACCCCAATAAAACTTACAGGTATTTCATTTTCCTTTGCTTAGTGAATTCTCGTTCATATGAGTGGAAACTAATAGATTGTATGTTGGTCTTGACTTAGGGACAAATTTGCATGTTAAACTTGTTAAAAATTGGGTTCTATGTCCCTTAGAATGATAGAAAGTGAATGGGTTGGGGGTGGAATATGTGTAAATTCTATTTGCTTGTTGATTTTCCTACTTACTGCTTGATAGTCTAGTCAAATTCGTGATCGTAATTTGTGAAATCTAAGCCCTAGGGATGATGAATTTGTCTCCTAAATTGTATTATATAGTGAGAGAACTTGTGATCGGTTTAAAAGTGTCAAATTGTGTGCTTAAAATCAAGTCCTAAAAACTTGTCTCTTACCAACAGAACGAGACTCCATCTACGGACCATCGATGGTGCCCGTCTATGGATAAACTCTGAATCTGCTTAACATTGGAACGAAGGAAGTGGACTACGGTCTGTTGATTGATCGACGAACCGTTCTCCACGTCCGTCATTTCTAACTGAAAATGTGATCTCTGAACAATTTTTGAATTATTCTAAGTGTCAAACGACGGAAGTGGACTATGGTCCATTGATTGATCGATGGGCCATTCTGCACGTGTATCATTTCTAACTTAAAGTTCTGTGGAAAGTATACTCGTAAAATTTGCTAAGTGTCCACCGACGGACACTATCGACGGACCATCAATTCATCGGCGGGCCATCGATAGTGCTCGTCTCCCAATTCTGCAATTTTGCAATAACAAGTGTCTTGTGTATCCAACTTCTGTGTAAATTATGTTACTTGTGTAGGTTGAATAAAATGAATCTAACAACTTCCTTTTCAAGTACTTATGGCCCCCAAACCAATAATGTGCTCTAAGGGATGGTCCAAGTCCGTGGCACCATCTCAGCTGATGATTCGCTTGTCTGATGATAAGCGTGATCCAGAATACATGCCACTAGGTACCCAGACCCCGACACCAGCTGCTAGAGCCACTCGGGGCACCTCCAAGAAGGTGGCGCCCGGTATAGTCACTGCCTCTCAGTCTGATGAGGACCGCAAACTAATCGGCACACCGTCTGGGTCTACCTCGGGTTCTGAGGGAGCATCTGGCTCTGAGGAGGTTTCTGGTTCATAGTCGGCCCACTCTACAAGGTCGAATGAGGCCACAGCCTGCCCGCAATTCCTTGTCTGATAAGGCCCAGAGTTCAGAGTCTTCTCCGACAACCCAGCATGAGGTATCTGCACCAGTTGCTGATGAGCCCAACCGGTGGTGCGTTGATGGCCAGTAGCAGATATAGAGGGATGACAAGTTTCTTAACGATAAGGGGGTGACGACTCGGACGTTGATAGTAGAGAGGCGCGTTCTTATAGGAAGCCTACATAAAGTCCCTGCGGTGCATGACTTGTTTACCCACCACCGGCTTGAGTGGATGGCTAGGAGTGTGGGGTCTTTTAGTAAGGAGATGGTGCGAGAATTCTATGCCTCTTATGTAGAGGCTCTCCGAGGTTCTTTGGACAGGCGGTCGAACCCCGCTAAACACGCACCGCAGGGATAAACAAAGAAAGATCAGTCATAACAAATGAGTATATCTAAATGGATAAACATAAATATCTTTTTCAATTAAATGAGAAAATGAAGAAGTATTGAGCACAAAATATAATGGATACTGCTTTCGAACACAATATGTCCATTACAACTCATGATTTACTGAGAATTTGGAAATATCGTTGCTTGTTTTCTGCATGGCATACTCTGGTGATCTTTGCAACGAGCTAGATGGCTCAATCATTAACCAACTGTAACGAGGTGGATGGCTCAATTATTATCCAACTGTAACAAGGTGGATGGCTCGATAATGTTCCAACTGTAGCGAGACAGATGGCTCGATGGATATTTCTTATAGAAAAACTTTCACGTCGTGCTTCATCTATTCTTTGATGTCGTCTGCACCTGTGGTTTGATTAAAGAATTCATCCTCTTAGATTCTCTCGACAAAGAATGAAATAAACTTGTTAGCATAAACTGTAATTTAAATAGAGAACTCATATTCTTTCCGTACTCGGCAAATGTTCTGACTTCAGCCTCTGTCGGTTTTGACACAGTAGTTTATGACTTGATATGTTGTGAACAATGATGCTTCATTGATAGGAAGATGATGATCCATTTGTAGAATGATGACGATCCATTGGTAGGACAATGTTGCTGCATGATAGGATGATGATGCTTCGTTGATGATCCATTGGTAGGATGATGTTGATCCATTGGTAGGATGATGTTGATCCATTGGGAGGATGATGACGATCCATTGGTAGGAAAATGCTGCTGCATGATAGGATGATGATGCTTCGTTGATGATCCATTTATAGGATGATGTTGATCCATTGGGAGGATAATGTTGATGCTCGATTTATAGGATGATGATTCTTCATTAATGATCCATTGATAGAATGAAAATGCTTCATTGATGATCCATTGGTATGATGATGATTCTTTGTTGATGATCCACTAGTAGGACGATGATATTTCATCAATAAAATGGCGGTGACGTCCATATGGATCTGGTACTATCTCATTTCATAATACTATAGAAATGTCCCTCTAGGTGGTCATATTATCTCATTTGATAATATTATAGAAATGTCCCTCAATGAGGGTCTCACATTACCACGCCTGATATCGATGCGATTAGTGAATTTTCTTCAATCTTTCTAGATGCTGAAAAAGGTACTTTGACGTCATTGTAGATGCTTGTACATATTGAGAGTGATGCTTTCACTTTTCATGTTTGAACTTTGTACTCATTGTGATTCATGCTTTGCTAAGAATCTTAACGAGGTGTTGTTTCTCGTATTCTAAACTTTTTCTTTTCTTATGAAAAAGTTTAATGACTTTCCTGCACCCACATAAAAGTTGTCAATTTCGGGGAGTTCCTCACCCTTTGACTTCTCCATATTCATCGAATGGAGGAATAGGATGATCTTGTGGAAAACTTATGGACCTGTTTCCAAAGAAAAATTATTAGTTTTTAAAACAAACTTATCTATGTCGAGTTCTTCAATCACTCGTTCCTTGTCTTGCTATATTCGGTTGATCGCTCTCATCTCTTGCTTCTCGATGGTCAAGAAAAACATTTATGCAAAATATTTGAAATAAATAGATAAAATCATTAAGAAAAAAGGTTTCAAAAAGATGTAACTGAAAAAGGTCACTGGCAAGTATCATGTCACGTCAAGCTTGATGATCACATTTTGGGTTGATATGTCGAGATCTATTAGATTATTTTAAGGGAAGTATTCAAAGTTGCTCTAAACTGCCGATAAACCCTATTGAAATTTTTGAGGTCATCCTCAAAAATTTTTGTCCCAGTTAATGGTCTAGGCTTATCTTGAACTGTTACAGAACAAATCAAGGAACTTTTGAGATCCTTTCAAAAAATTTGTCCAGTTTCAATTCTCAATGTGACTTTCGTTTCCAGTGGTTGTAGAGATCATCTTCTTGAGAATTTTTGAGCCCCTTCTCAAAAATTCTGTCACAGTTACGAGTCTCAATGTAACTTCAGTTTTGACTTGCTGGAGAGATCTTCTCTTTGATAATTTTTGAGCCCCTCTCAAAAATTCTGTCCAAGTTTCTATAGTAAAAAAAAAATGAAATCTTACGGGAGATATGACCGAATTGTTGTGGTTCCTACGTATCCCGTTGAGGCAGGAATCAGGTCAAACGTAGTTCCCTTCAAAGGTTAACAACAATAAAAAAATTTACATAGAAACTGACAGAGGCCGACAAAGGCCACCTACATATTTCGTTCTTGAGAATTCAGGTCGAACGTAGTTCAAGTACAAACGAAAATATTTAAAATATATAAACGGTGACCGAACCCCACATAGGCCACCTACGTATCTCAGTCTTGTGAATTCAGGTCAGACGTAGTTCATTACAATAGATAATTTTCTAACTAAAGAACATAAGATGATTACAAACAAATGATGCATTACAGGGAATGAAATAAAACAAACTCTAAATCTTAAAATAGAACAGCTCTCGAATGATCTGAGTTGATTGACAACTCTAGATGAATGTCTATGTTCCATCATGACATGCTCGATACAAATGCATCGATGTATTTTCTAAGCAACTTTTCAGTTCTCTTTTACGATCTTCTCTCAGATGGACCGTGATTCTGACTTATTTTTCATAGTCATCCTTTTCATAGATTTACTGTTTTTGTTTCATACAAATTCGATTTACCCTGAGTCTCAAACTGTTTCAAATTTTTGACAAGCCATTTGAATATCAAGACCTCGTCATCATACTCTTATAACTGATCTTCATCTATCTGATCATGCTCATTCGGCTTGTGACATTGTGTGATATTGACAGGTTTTAAAAATTATATATTTTTGTTTTACCAAAACAATGACAAAGACACTTAGATAACATAATTAAAACAAGTAAATTAAGTTTTCGCAATATGACAGGCTTTCATTGAAAGCAAGGAAATACGGACATTGTCCATGACCATGAGTCATTCTGCATTTTTCAAGACATGAAGATAAAAATTAAAACATAATTAGGTAAAACAACACAAAAGTTGGGTTTTGCGCCTCATTAAAATTACCATCGATTTGGAAAACAACTTATAATTCAACTTTTGTCTATCAAGTTGAGCAAGAGATAAAGAGCAGAGTGGAAGTCCAATTAAGAACTTGCTCCATCGGCTCGGCGTCTCATATGCCTGGTGTCTCCATCATCTTCTTGGGTGCAACATCACCTTATTCAAAAAGATTCCCCATTCCCTCTCAAAGACCGTCATCATTGGCATATTCTTTTACCACAAAGGACTGACATAAATGAGGCAAAAACTTTGGTGGAACATTATTAATCCCCTTCTTGTTCTGACCCTCTCTTGACACAGAAGCAAAAGCTTGATGGAGTGTCATGCTCGTAAAATCGAGTTTCTCAATTATGCTCGGAGAACTTGCAATTTTCTCAAGGTTGTTAGGACCAGTTGGAATTATCACTTTTTCCATTCACAAATCATCCTCCGTCTCTATCATATTCATGGTGGTGCCTCCATAGTTAGTCAGAGAATTACTGTTAGTTTTAGGTACAACAGTCTTGACCACATTCTAGTCAATCAAGTCCTGGATCTTGTGTTTAAAATTGATATAGTTTTTAGTATCATGCCCAAAACTGTTGGAATGATATGCACACATTCGATCGGCTCGGTAAAATTGCGAGCTTATATCAACAAGCTTTGGTCTAACTTGATGAATAATACCCGCCCAACTGAATTTCAAAAATAACATTGTCCGACTTTCAATGAGCGGCGTAAAATTCCGAGAAGATTTCTTCTCGAATCTCGGACGAGGACGATCAGAATGACCTTGCTGAGGGGGAGGCATTTGACGGTAATTTAGGGCGTTTTGATGGAAAGGTTCTTGAGACTTTGGGTCAATCATATGAATAGTGAATCCTCCACGATTTAACAATGAATCACCATCGGCATTCGAAGTGATTGTTTGAAGAGTGACAATTCTTTGATCAGTCAAGTCTTGAATTTCATGCTTCAAGTTGATGCAATCTTTAGTGGTATGTCCAACATCTCCTGAAAGTAAGCGCAATGAAGATAGGGCATGTAAATCTTGGAATTGACATTGGCATTTTTTGGGTCGATTGTTTGTATAAGACAAGATGCTTTCAATCTCTCAAAAAGTTTGAATCGACTTTCAACCAAAGGAATAAAGACTTGAGAAGGCTTCTTCAAGAATTTCTGACAAGAAAGTTTATAATCATTGAGTGTAGATTGAGCTACTTGGCCGCAACTTAGAGGATTATGGCGAGTAGGCTGGTGTCTGGAAATTTGAGTATTGTAGAGCTCGGTAGCTATGATGGGCATTTGAGTAATTTGGCAATGCAGCTTGGTAACTTGATTGAGCATTTGGGTAATTTTGAAATCGAGCTTTGTTATTTTATTAAGCATTTGGGTAATTTGGAAATGAATCTTGGTAATTTGGATAATTTGATGGTGGAGATTGGTAACTTGGTCGGATGGAGTAAGGATTTTTGGAGCGAAAGGGTAGGTTTTGGATGGTAAAGCCTTTCGAACATTAAGACCAACATGTCTCTTTGATTTGTGGCTCGATTCTAATGAGACAGAAGAAACTTCTTCCTTTTTCCTCCTTTATGGTGTTGGGGATTCATCTCGGGGAGTCATTCGGATGATTTTTCCGCTCTTAAGACCATCTTCAATAGCTTCACCAATTTTGACTATCTCAATGAACTTCCCTCCTAGAATGATTAACATCCTATTATAGTACTCAGGCTCTTGAATGTGCACGAAGACATCAATAATTTCTTTATCGGTCATGGGAGGCCTAACCCTTGCGACCTTTCTTCTTTAATGGTAGGAATTTTCGCGATAACTTTCTATAGAATTCTGTTTGATTCTCTCCAAAGAGTATCGATCAAGAATGATTTCTACATTGTAACCAAACCTTTCGATGAAGTCTTTGGACAAAGATTTCCAACTTGTCCACTGTTTGATATCTTTAGAAAAAAAACCATTCCCACGCTTCTTTTTTAAAACTTCGACTAAAGAATCGCATCAACAAATCTTTATCTTTCCCAACTCCAATTATTTGATCATAATAGTCCTTCAAATGAGTCAAAGGATTTTCAACTCCACTAAAAGTGTCAAATTTTGGCACATTAAAACCTCCTTGAAGTTCCAAAAGTGAATGACGACATAAATCTTCATAATTGAACCCCACAATATCTAGTCTGGATTGAACATCATTTATTGCATTCATAACTTTATCTCTGATGTTTTTCACAACCCTTCCTTTTATGAGTTTCCACTCATTCTCATTATTCTAATAGTCATTGGGTTCAGAGTGTGTAGAGGATGAATGGTATGATTATGGCTATATTGGAAGATCAAAATGTGGTTTGTAGAGTTATGGGTTGAGTGGTAGGTGGGTTTTGGATGATTTGGGTAGGAATTTGATAAACCGGAGGAAAATTCTAGAAAATATTTACATTTGGATTTTGAGAATTCGGTGACTTTTGGTGTGAGGAGGTTGCATGATGTGGGTTAGGGGTGGTAAAATTAATGATGACAGGATTTGGATCCTATGTAGGAAGGAATAGAGGCCTTTCATCGTCTGAAGTATGAATGTTGGCAATAATAGCCAGATTCGTCAAAATCTCGGGTCTTATCCATCTCCACCCTCATTTCAGAAATTTATTGGAACAATTGTGCAATCAACTTGTTCTGTTCAGCAATGATAGGGCCATTCACAATAATTTTATTCAAGTCGGTATTCTCAATATTTTCAACCACTTTTTCTTTGCCTTTGACAAACGTTGTTCGGAGAAGGAATCTTTGGGGTCTTTGGACCTGGTGAAGTATTGATGTTCAGTCATTTTCTCAACACAGATCATTTTTTGAGTACTTGACAAAGAAAAACAACTCAAAGGCAAATATGTTAGTTTGTGTCGATGATGAATAGTAAAAAATATCACACACAATACTGTAAACACATAAGAGTTGTTTCACTCGAATATAAACTAGTCCACGTATATAGAAAGATGACTAAAAAGACATGAATTTGTCTATTTGATTTTATGACTAATGAGTTGAAAATGTTGACTTGAGTCGGCACTAAGTCGATTGTCGTGCTTATAGATTTTGATTGAGATATAACTCTAATTTCTTCGTAAGAGTTGGAAAAAATTTAATTTCTCATAAATGGGGAACGAACTTTTAAAGCCTGCCTATGTATCTCAGAAAAGAGAATTCAGGTCCTACGTAGTTCGACCCACTTGAATATCTTTTTGACTTGAGATGGAAAATTCATGCTTTTTTTTAGATGAGAGAGTAATATTTAGGATTTAAAAGGAAGTTTGAATTTTTTTTGAAAAACCAAAGACTCAAGTGTATTTGGATGCACATTGATAGTTGACTTGATATTTATGCTTAAGGAGTTCTAGAAAATATTTTTCGAGAATGAGTAGGCTAGAACATCTCCAAATGAAGCAACATAACCACACATACAATTATAACACCTAAAAAATATTGCGCGTTCCAAACAGATATGTGACCCTTTTATGCAAAGGGTAGGCCTAACGATTTGAGGGATGCATACGTCATTTCAAACATTCTTTTACCCCCCAAAAACTCAAATTTATACAAGCCTTATGATTAAACTGAATAGGGATACATATTAGGGAAATGAGATACAAATAATTAATCTCACGCAGGGGTATCAGTCTAAACTATGCCTCCGTGAAAGGTCCTTCGAACTTGATTTCTTCTCACCTCCAAATACCAACGCCTTTGGATGGATTAAGGGCTTGTAAAACTCTTTCGTTTACTAAAGTAATCTATAATATACTCCTAACTCTAAGGGCAATGACTTTTCAGATGACGTGTACATCCTTCAAATTTAAACAAATAAGTATGATCGTCCATTCAAGCCGTGGACTCTTTTGTACGAAAGGTGGTCTCTCTAATGGGCCCATCACGCCTTGGGTGTTTGGTCATCTTAGTCCAATGCTTTGATTTGGATTTGCTTTCACTCTACTCTAGTTTGTCTAGAATTAGTTCAGAAATGACGGGTTACCCGAATCGGAAAAACAATGGGGTGAAGATTAATAAACTACATTGGATGACCAAAAGCCAACTATTCGTTTATTACTTCCAAAGATTAGACTTGTGTTTTTCTAAAGGAAGTCGTGGTAAGCCACGTAATTGCCTTTGTCCTAGTGCAAACTATTTGCTGTTTGGTGGAATTGATGTGATGAGATGCAACAGATTATAATTCGACAATTAAACAAGTAAACTATTTAAACACATAACCCAAACAAGTTAAGTTTCAAGGTTAGAACCATTCAAATCTCCATCAGAGTCGCCATTCTATTTATTCAAGAACAAAATATATTTTTTTATTTTTTTAGACTTGTTTAGAGTCGCCACTTAATTTTTGAGGAAAATCAAGAAACCTTTGTTTTCAAAAGACTTAAAATGGGAAATCATTGAAAACTGTAAGGGGGTTCAGGAGGTTCACATTAATATTTTAGGAAGGTTTTTAAGGCACCTGACATATTTGCTAACTTGGGATTATCCGACAACTAATTAGCTTGGGTAAAAATACTTAACTTTATTCAATTTGAGAATTTATTTTGATTTGCTAAAAATGAAATATTAACTTACTATCTAAGTGAGATTTCAACTTGTAAAATTTATCATTTTTAAAATCTATCAAGAGTCGATTGATTTGGTTTAACAAAATAGCGCTTTGCGAGACTCGAATCTTCCAACCCTAAAACTAGGGACAAATATTAACAAGCAAGAAATGAATGCGGTAAAGTAAAATAGAGGAATAGAGTTGGATCCAAATCCACTTTTTGTCCGCATGGACCGATATTTGGACCAATTCATTTTGGGCATTAGGCCCATTTGATTTGTACCTTTCCTAAACTGATCATGAAAATAAATATTTTGTCAATGGGATTTAGGCTTCATAATTAACAAAATACAACTTTTTGTGTAAAGAGTGGTTCTTTGACCCAATATTTTCAATTCTCCTCCGCTTTGAATTCTTTCAACTTCGGGAGCTGTTCATCGATTTTAATGTTGGCTGAATCAATAAGAAACTATGAGTCTTTACGACTCTATCGAAATATGGGTAAATGAGGATGGTGATCCAAAAGGACCCGGATGGATTTTCTCGTGTAAAATAAACAAATGACAGAATTAGTATTCGATAGTAGTGTCTCAGAATCAAAATATTAAATGGCACTGATTATCAGCAAATTCCAACCCAACAAAAGCAACAAATGATTAACAGTCCATAACCAAGCAAAATACATATAATGCCCATGAGACAAATTTTCAACTCTTAGGCTTAGATTTGACATTTTCAACAAATTTTCATTTTTTCATTGGCAAATTTGATATGATATTGGGACAAACCAGCTGCAAACAATATAAATCTATGATTAAATATTCAATTGCGAACCAGAGAGCATAAGATAGTTCGGAGGACAAGCAAAGCGGATAAGCAAAGAAACAAGCGAGTCCTATAATGTTCCACACCAAACAAATGAATTGGATTCTACTAAGGCATATAATTCATAAAAATTGGAAAGGCTGAAAAAGAACAAAGTTCAAAGAAAAAACTTAGCGTTGTAATTGACTTGAAATTTAGAGAATGAGTGACAGAACTTTCTGTTAACATATCGAACATTTGGAGCAATTATTTTCGAACGAACACCTCAAGATTTTATTAAACCCGACTCAAACCACTACATTTTACCCTCCATGAGTAACAACACTTTAAACCTTTATTAACCCACAAGGCTGCCTAATAGCTAAAGAAACGAGTCAGTTAATTTCACCAGGTACGCCTAATCATTAGCAAGATCAAAGGAAACAGTAAAATAAGGATTCCAAGTTTTAAAAAAAGAAACTCAAGGAGACCATTTACGAGCATATATTTAACCAAAGAATGACATAACGACACAAATGTTTATGATTTGAAAGGTAAGAGGGAGAAAGAACAAATTTCGTCAAGGTAAAAAGTAAACAAATAGGAGATGCTGAAAACGAGACAAAATCATGGGTGAATCAAACTCAACTAAAAGACTTGGGGTGTATAGCAATACATACATAACACCAACCTTGTCGGAACGAAGTAAACTTAAGAGGCAACAAGGAGAATGAACTAACTGACACTAAAACTATCAAAAAACTTTTGAATCCATGAATAAATCATTTAAGCACACAAGTAAAGTATTGTGAAAGTAAATTGGCAAGACTTATGATCATGAATCCTTGTAAATTGGTAAGACTTATGATCATAAATCCTTACTTCATTTGTGATGGTTTGTACTTAATGATGATGTTCAATTGAAATATTAATTGTGATTAGATTAGATAGGTGATGGTATGATGAATGTAATTAAAATGTCTTGATTATATTGATTGCGAGATTATGATTAAGGTGTGATGATATAAGGTTGATTGTGGATCACATATGTGACTACTATGACATGATGATGATAATCTGTTAATCTCACATATGTGTGTTGTATTGAAGGGAAGTTCTCATGCTATTCCAAATGAGCTAATGATTATGATATACAAGGGGTTAGTCTCCTATGAACTATAACAAGCTATGATGATTAATAAAGACTTAATGACATCTCAAAAAGGAATTTTATCTTAGCACTGGGAGGTGTCCCTTCCCAATGTGGGACGTAAGTTCACAATGGTTCTCATGAGATAGAGATTACAATCCAATTGTGCATAAAGAGGGTCTCAAGTATGTCTCCTATTTCTTGAACTATGTTCCCCCATAGGAATACTAGCTAGTTGATCCACCTAGAATGCTATAATCATGTTATGGTACTACCTTGGCAAGTAGACCAACTTCTTTCGGTTTAGGGTTTCATGACACCGGATTCCACATTTAGCTCATGTGGTCTATGTCGGTTTAGACAATTGTTCCTGAAAGTAAAATGATTTAATAAAGTGATCACTAACTAGGGTGACTTAAGGGGTTTGACTTAGTCTAGGTAGGGGAATGAGACTCTACCTATACATTGCACTAGTTTTCCTTGAGGAAAGTCCTAGGAGGTTGTTCTTATGTTCCTATGAAGTAAACAATATGCATATGTTGACTTTACATGTTGATGATCCTATATGATGTTAGTTTCACTTATGAACATGTTATTGGTCTATATTGCTAAATATGACGATGGCTACTCATGATTCTATGTTATTTGAAGTTAGACATTGCTTGTGATCCTTTGTTGGGTTCACTTTGTTGTGTGGGGTTATGGTACTTCACTTGATCATTGAACTTGTAAGCTTGGTAATGGTTTATGAGTAAGGGTCTTGCATATGTTGTAATGTTATGAACTCTTACATGCTTTGGTTATGTACTCTAATATGCTACTACACATGTTGACTTGACTTGACTTGATGATGTTGGTCTTGTATTGTATATGGTCCTGTTTTAATGAATATGTGATCATTGGCTCAAATGTTCTCTTGGTTGTGCATAAAGGCTTTACAAAGTAACTTAGCATTGTTTTGAAAAATGTCCTTTTATGCATGATTTCAATTTTTTATGTGCATATGTTTCCATACGTAGTACAAGTGGTGTACTAAGCCATATTTCAATGTTTTATACAAATATGTAGGTTCCGTCCATTGAGATTCTAGGAGGCCGATTGAAGAACACTTGGAATCTTTTCTCCAAGTATTGGTAGGTCCTCATGTTCGGGGATGTTACCTTTTCTATACTCTAGATTTGAAGTTGTATTGTCATAAAGACATTGTTCATTCCTTTATCATTTGAGTATTGATGTAAGCCTATAATGACAATTGACTTTGTATTGGCTATGTCCAAAATTCGTACTCGTTTTAGATGGTTCAATATGAGACAAAGTATTTGACTAATTCCTATATATATTATGTTTTCTAAATGAGAAGCCTATGTAAGCTTCATATGTTAGGAGTCTAAGCAAACTCCATATGTACTATGTGAGAGGTCTATGTAAACCTCACTATATAGACATATATGAAGAGTTTTAATTCTTCCGCATTTTAACCTATAAAATGTTATGATAAATGCTAAGAGGCTAGTCTTAGTTCTCTCCGAGGACGACGACGCCAGTTACATCTAGGGGATGCTCCCCGGTCGTGACAGGTATAACTGTTTAGCACCACATCTCAACTATCAAAGAGTACTTATTCCTAGAGGTTACTTCTAAACACCAATCTCAACTCAGGAAGGGTATCCAACGTCCAACCTATCTTAGAAAGCTATTTGGAATAGTGAGGTTTCTACTAAACACCTCATCTCAACTCACGAAGAATGTTCACCCCAAATCCCCCCTTTTCATTGCTAGAGTTCTTTAGGAATAGTAGGAAATAGTATAGACACTTCATCTCTACTAACGAAGAGTGTCTACCATACAATCCCCCATTTTCATTCATAACTCCTATCATACAAACAAAGTGTGTGTGTGAGTAGAGGTGAGCACACATTTCACATAATCAACATAATCCATAACATGCACATCTAGACATGCTCATACCCACATTCATCATAATTCACACACTATCATGCTTCACATATACATTTATGTCATTTAGACCTAACATCTTCAAAATACACATTTTTATTTTCCTAAAACATATCAAGCATATACATAAGAAACATCACCTTACTTCACATGCTATGCCTTCAAGGCCATACTGACAATACACATATATATTCATATACTTCAAGTAAACACCGCCACATAAGGTGGACCATACCACTCAAGATCATTTCACAATAAGAACTAAATGATATTAACCAACTTACCCTTCATCCAAGCCTTTATCACCTTTTCTCAATATTTCACAAAATCATCATAAGTAAGTATAATAAGGCAGTAATTGTTCATAATACAACATAAAGAAACACAACTCTAACATTATCTAAACATGTACACTAAACCAACACTATAAGCCAAAACTTTGAGAATATGCATGAGCGTTGATTAATTAGGGGTTTGACCTTAAATCATCAACTTATATCAAAAATATCATATTACATTCTTTAAAATGTTTTCATGCAAATACCCATGCTTAGAATCCAAAATAGAAGAATTTGAAGTTTTGAATGGGCTCTTTGAATGAAATAAGAGTAAAGGATGAACTACCATACCTTTATATCAAGAAAACCACCTTATGTGGTGAAGAAATCACACAAAACCTTCACTCCTAGCCCTTCCATGAGTTCTAGCTTCTATGAATTTTGAGAGAGTCTTTGTCGACGGAGGGATTTTGATTTCTGGATATGAACACTAAATTAGGTTGTAGGAGTATAAACTAACTTCAAATACCCTAAAGACCCTTAAACAATCGTCCATGCTTCATAAAAGAGTTAGGGTGAATTTACTAAAACACCCCAACCTAGGTTGCATCACAAATAGCTTTGCAAGCCACCAACGACGCCCACCAATGACAGACGGTCATTTGACCGACATCCCATTGATGAGGGCTCGTGGTTTTGGTCTGAATCTCCAAAACTTACAGACTTGAAGTTCCAACTGATAGACCAACTCGACGATTTGTCGTTTGATCAACTAGATGTCGTTTAGTTCATTGATTGACACTGGTTTGATAGTTTCTGCCTTAGATTTAAGGTCCTCATGTAGAGCCCCTCGTGGGTCCTAGGTGGAGTTGTACCCGGACGTTAAACCCCTAAACATGTTCATATAGGTCTTATGGTCCTCCCCTATAAATTTGGACTCCAAACATCTCACAAAACATACAAAGGGACACTAAAATACATGCAAGAACCTAGGCATCTAGTCGTCGAACTTCTTGGTTGTCCCTTGACGTTTGACTTCATAATTTTCCAAACTGACCTCAAACACTAAAATTCACTATTTAAACACATTATTAACTCATGAAACACATGTAAATCTCTAGTTAGACCTATTTAATATTGAGGGTCGCTATATATTTACTGACCATAGAAGTCTTCAATATGTGTGCACTCAAAAGTAGTTGAATCTCCGACAATGAAGGTGGTTGGAACTTTTTAAGGACTACGAAATGAGTGTACTCTACAACACCGGAAAGGCCAATGTGGTTGTGGATGATTTGAGTTGAATGACCATGGGTAGTGTGGCTCAAGTCGAAGAGGGTAAGAAAGAGCTAGTGAAAGATGTAAATATATTGGCCTGGTTGGGTGTTCGGTTAGAAGATTCTCCAAAAGGATGTTTCATGGTTCATCATAACTTTGCATCATCTTTAGTGATTTTGAGGTGAATTCTAAGCAACATCTTGATCTTCTATTTATGGAGTTGAAGGAATCGGTTCTTAGCAAGTTCAATGAGTCATTCTCCAAGGGGGAGGGAGTATTTAGGTAACAAGGTAGAATGTGTGTACTGGATGTTGATGACCTAAGAAGGAAAATTTTGGATGAAGCTCATGGTTCCCGATTTTCCGTTCATTCGGGTGACTCCAAAATGTATCGTGATCTTCAAAAGCCCTATTGGTGGGACGTTTTGAAGATGGATATAACGGAGTTTGTGGCTGAGTGTCCTAATTGTAAACTAGTCAAGGACGAACATCAAATACCGGGAGGTTTAACTCAAATTATGAATATCCCTACTTGGGATGTCCCTAAGATATAGTGATGTCTTTAGGTGTTTAAACTTGATGTTGAAGTATGATGCTTCCTAATTGACTATATGAGTCTTATGATGGATTATGTTGATGTTCCTTTAGGAATGAATAGGGTGACTTGTAGTATACCTTGTTGTCCCTATATGATTCTATAATGTTATTCTATATGTGATAAGATGAAGTATGTGTGTGTCTTGTTGTGGTAGACCTATGTATCTTACTTGATACATAAAGACTATGAATGTGACTCAAACCATAGTACTTTAAATTACCTTTGTCATGTATGTATATGTGTAATGGAAATATGACCTTGATCGTGGTTAAGAGGGTAATTTATGTAGAACCTTCAACCTATATAGAAGGTTATGATATCCTTGATGTTGAAAGTCGTCATGGTATCCTTCTTATGTTAATGATGGACTTAGGGGTTGATTATCTTGAACGACATGAAATCATTCTTAGGAAAGTCATTGATACATCTTAGTAACCATTGTATGGCAGCCCTAGTGGACCGTCTTTGGTAAGGTGTATTATGATTTGGTTAAGATAATTATATGGTACCTCTTCATATGCCCTTTTGATTGAATTACTCAATGAGAACTTGGCTAGCACCTAGTGAGTATTCATGGGGACTTACTCTACTTAAGTTGAGACTAGAGTAAAATGAAACCCTTGATATTCGTTAACCATGTGTCTACATGGGATATGTCCTAGTTATACCTTGGCAAGTAGAACACCCTGCATTGGAGTAGGGTAGACTCTGGATTCCATGCCTAGCTAGTATGGTCTAAGTCGGTTATTTCCTATTCTCATCATGTGTAATACATGCTAGTGTTGGAGAAGTTTTACAAAGTGTAGGTAGTGGAATGTGACGCTATCTAGACATTGCACGAGTATGATTTGAAGATGTTATTATGCGCTCCCTAGGTATTCTCCAAGACCATTATGTGAAAGTCCTTAATTGTTGAATGTCTCTTAAATGGTTTAATGAAAATAGTGAATTAAGTTAAAAGTATGTTAATGAAAAGGTAATTATCTGGAGTAGCTTTAACAATTTCTTAGGTAGGCTTGGAAAGGGTGTATGCGCGATCTCTTCATGTCTTACTTAGGTGAGTCTTGGAGTAATTCTAGGTAGGGAGTTAAATTAATTAATGGGAATAATCTTATCTTAGATAGTCTTAAGGATCATTTTTGTGTGTGAAGGGATTGTATTGGCGGTCGCTTCCTAACTCACTCAAGTGAGCCTTAGAATAACCTTTTGTAGGAGTGTCTCATGCTTATGTAACTTGAAGTGATCTTGTTACTATATTGTGGAGTCGGAATTATATGTGAAGTTGGTGTTAAATGTAGTTCTTATACTTAAGTTGTGAAATTTTCCTAAAAAGAACATGTTTTATATAAATGTCCTTTTAGCATGATTTTATTGCATGTATTCATACTCTGTACATTCTAATGTACTAATTTCATATATTTTATCTTATCTCTAAAGGTGTAGTTGGAAATTGAGAGGACTCCTTAAGCTGAAGCTTGGACATTAGTATCCGTTCAAGAATAGTTGGGGTATGTCTTCAATTGATTTGAGGACATAATTATGTTTAGTTTTCTTTGTTAAAGACATTGTAATAGACTTATATAATTCTATATTGTTTATGTATGGGTCGTGACCCAATATATTCGTGTGTCTACAATAGCGACTAAGAGACTAAGTTTTTTCTAATGATTTTCTATGAAAGATATTTGAAGCATTATTCGATTTGTGTGAAAAGGTTTAATTCCGCACTTGTAAGATCCCAAAAATGACATAGGTGAACTAGAGCCTAACATTGTGGTCAAGATGTTCTAAGGTCCTAATAGGTCTATTAAATGTTATTGAGGCAGTGTCTAAGGTATTAGGTGCATTAGAAGTTAAACGTCAAGGGACGACCAAGGCGCTCGACGACTAAGTCACCTATGTGCCTCATATGTGGTTCTATGTGTTTATGTGTGATTAATGATGTTGTGAAGTCCTTAAGTGATTTAATATGATGTATAAAGTCAGTGTGTCAAGTTTTGAGAAGTTTGGAGGTCAAACATTCAAGAACGTCCATGACGTTCGAAAAATGTGCCGTAAAATGACCTTTTGTGTCTAGGCATGTTTCGTCGAGTTTTACGTGTTCGTTTTCGTTGAAATTCTTGTGAGAGGTCTTAAACTCATATAAAAACATGTTTGAATTGGAAACATCTGGGTAAACATCCCTAAGGACCAACCAAGGGTCCTTGAAGAAGAAACCATGTTGGTGGTCAAAACTGCCCAAGGCAGTCTCACCTACGAATGGCAATCGACGGCCAGAGGCCTTGTCGATGGACCGTAGGTGATGGGCGTGGGTTGTTACTTAGCCTGGGATTCTAAGATACCGGTTCCAAGTCTCTGAACCCATTGACGGAGGCCAGCCCAACCAGTAAATGGACCTACGCCCCGTCGATGGTCAACCGTCGATAGACAAAGCTTAGTCCTAGACCACGGACCAAAGGACGGTCCATAGGTCAAAGAACGGTACGTCGATGGTGCCGTAGGTAGAGACATAGGGTGGGAAATGATGAGGACCACGTCCAGCCTCTGAACCAACCGTCGATGGTGCTGTCCCTACGTGCAGTTCACTGTCAAGTTAAGGCGTGAACTTGTAAATTCACCCCACTTCCAAATATAGAGTGTGGAGGTTGCCTAATGGTATATTGGGTATTTTAAGTGTGTATATAAGTCATTAACACTTAGAAGATTTCATTCTTCAAAATCAATACCCCAAAATCCCTTAGAAATTCCCCAAGACTCCATTGAGGTCCAAAGTCAAGGAATAGCTTGGTGTGACGAATTGAGTGGAGATTCTTCATAAAAGTGAAGAATTAGCTTCATTTAGTTATGCATTTTGATCTTTGAAACTCGTTTCATCAAGGAGCCCAACTTCAAAGATGTTTTCTAAAGTTTTCAAAGATGAATTGTCCAATTTCATGATTCTACCATGGGTTCTTGCATTAAAGGTTTTTAATCATTGAGTAGTGATTGAATTGTTGTTATTAGATGATTATAACTCAATCCTATGAACACATGTAATTGATGAACCCTAGTTTTTGACTAATTTATAGTTTACTTGATATTGGTCTAATGCTTATGAATTAATGTGTAATTTCTTATGGGCCTTCTAATGATATAAGAATTGTATTCAATTGTTGTCTATTGGTATTATAATGTTAAATCTATATTGAATTGACTTAGATTTCATTGATAATTATAGTTTATGCATTGAATTGATGTTCATGGCCATTGGTAAGGGCCTTGTGGTATTGAATTGGGTGATTTGGCATTGGCTTGAACTGTTGAGGATGAAGAGGTGGTACGCTGCCCTAATTCCTTTTAATTAATGTTATTTAGATTTCAATTATGTTATGATAGGTTTTGTCCACTTATGGTGGCGGTGTTACGTGAATTGATGTGGCCTTGTCGGCGTTATTTTAAGTAATATGATGATCATGGCCTTGTCGGCAACTACTTGAAGAATTATGTTGATTTGTGTAGTTGATTATGTGAAGTATGGTCATATATATCTATATGTGAAAGTATGTGTTATTCTATTGTTACTATTTAGTTAATCATGTTATGCTGTGTTAAGTGTTTGTAGTCTTAGAGTTGATACATGGTTGTTCCTAACTTGACTATATAAGTCTATAGTGGTTATGTTGATTATGATAAAGTAGTGAATAGGTTGACATAAATGATGTTAAGGGTCATTCCTAAGTGTCTAAATAATGTATGCTATATGTGCTAACGTGAAATATGTTTGTGTCTTGTTTAGGTAGACTTGTGTCCCTTACTTGATGCTTGTATGAATGTGAATATATGATGTCTTGACTTAGGAACCTAAAGTGTCTTAGTATTGAAATAATGAATGTTAGGTGAGACCTTGAATGATGATAAGAGGGTCCTTTATGTGAAACCTTGAACCAAGTGGTAAGGTTATGAAATGTAACATTCGAGAAAATGTACTTGTCTAGTGAAGAGTCTATTATGTTTTAAGAATATGTATTGGGGTACATAGGCATCCCAATGCCCAATATTGATTAATATTGGGCATGTTAGAGAATATTGGCTTAAGGGTGTTAGCCAATTTCTAAGTATTAACAAGTAACTTAAAATACACTTTGATGTTCAAATGCTCCAATCCAAGCTTGTTTAGGAATTGCACCTGCAATGAAGACCCTAAGCTAAAATTCTTAATTTCATTGCTTACTTATATTAGGTACGAGGCATCCAAGTGTCAAGCCTAGGTACCATAGCACATGTTCATTTAAAATGATCATGTAGATTAAGCAGTGCCCAGGGACATATTGAGCATCCTTGGGACAAGAAGTGAACTTCCAAGTGCACGTTTAGGAAAGTGCGCGGCAATATATGTGCAAGCACATGTGCTACAGGCCGACAGACCACGCGACCAAGCCCAACCGATTCGATTAGGGCGGTTAGGGGCCTGACACATGACAGGTCAAGCCACGTGGGGCCGAGCTGCCTAACAAATCCTAGGCTCTAACTAACTTACCTAACTAGATAACTGGCCTAGGTCTAACTAAAATGAACTAACTAGTGTGCCCGAAATCGTAAGACCTAATCGGGTGACACTAGCCGAGCTAACTAAATAAACATCCTAGTACCTAACCTGGGATGGTCCAAAGGGGTTGGTTATGGTCCTACTAACTTAGGGGAACTTTATTAATTACCCTAGGTCACTTAATTAATTAAATTAGGAAATTAATTAATTAATTTAAATTCATGGTGAAACCCGAGACCCTTAGCAATTTTTCAGAATTTGGCTAAGTTAAATGCTCTCTTATTTTTAGTCAATTTAGGAGGTGTATTTTTGTAATTAGCTAATTAATTTATTTAATTAAGTTAATTAGCCTAAGTTGAATTAGTCAATATTCAGTTACTAAGACTTAGACTCACGTTTATCCAATAGAAACCCACGAATGAAAAACAGTGAGCAAACGTAAGAAAAATAGAAAAATACTCTCGGTTCTCCTTAGGCGATTTCAAGGCAATTCTTCAAGATTTTCGTGCAAAGTACAGGGTGATCTTCATAGATTCAATTCTACAGTAAGGTATGACTTCCTCTCTTGGATTCCTTTCCCCAAGAGGCTTTTCAAACGTTTTGAACTCAAGAAAACCGAAACTAGGTTTTTTCCCAATGAAATTGTCGAATGTTCATCTCCCTAGTTCTCCCTATTTCTGATTCTAGTAGTATGTATAATGCAAATATCGAGCATGTTGTTGGAATATGGTGCTAACTGATCATTATGTGTAGGTTTCTGTGATTTGATAATGTCGAATGAGAACTATTGGTAGATCCGTATGATTAGAGTATCATTTACATGAGATAAGAAATGTTGTAATGCCTAATTGTGTTCGAGAAGATGAAATTATTACAAGTCATTTATGAAATTTAGTTTACTGTTGAAAAGAATGAAGGCTTCGATTTTTGTGTGTGTTTACAGTAGATATGTTTGTAAGTGTTTGGAATGCAATGTTTCCAAGAAGAAATAAGAATGAGAATCAATGCTAGTTAATGAATATTCAATGCAAAATCAACTTTATAGCTTGGCCAAACTAAGCACTGAATTGTTCTTATAAGCTAATCAAATGTTAAAAGTTGGCTTGCTTAAAATGATGACACTACTATAGTATATACATGAAGTTAATTGACTTGGCTAATGATAATATAAAGAAAAATGATTAGTGAATGTTTGGCTTATGCCAATAAATTGGCCAACAATATTATTTCCAAAATATGTAATAGAATTGGCCAATGACTAAGTCATACCAATCTTATATGGCCAATGTTAATTATGATGTTTCTTGTCAGGCCAAATACATGTTAAAGATTGACTTGACAAGATGTAACTCAATGAACTCATAACCTAGGGTATGCTAATGATGGGGACAAGTCCCAGCATACCCTATCTAACCATAGTAGCACATTGAATAATTCTTTATAACTTTCATAAAGAATAGTACAAAAAACCCAAATAACATTGAACAAGATAAGGTGAGTAATGAAATAACTAAAATCTTATGAGTTATGAAATTGACCTAGAATGGGGTGTTAAATGAAGAAAGACTAGTCTCACTTGCACCTAAACAATTATTGTAAAGATACTCACATAAGAGGGTGTTAGAAATCGTGAGACAAGTCTCATTAACACCATGATGATAATGTTAGATTTAAGTTCACATTCATCAAGTATAGAAAGGGATGAAAAGTCATCCATTGAGATAAGCATACCTCATACTAGAAGCAAGCTTCCATAGTGTATGAGTCAACTCTAAAAGTTGTAAAGTATAATAAATTGAGCTAAGCACCTATAGAATAGTAATGAGCTTGTACAAGCACATGTAAGCCTCATGAGATGAGACTACCACCAAGGTGGATAAGGGTCTCCAAATTCTTCTAGTCTTTGAACTATGGCGCCAGCATAGGTTACTAGCTAGTGGATCCACCTAAGAAAGCTAGGAAGTATTCGGTTTCACTTTGGCTGATGAACCACCTCTTTTCAGTGTGGGAAGACACTGGATTTCATGTTATCTCACATGATATATGTTGTTTAAATGCTAAAGATTTTATTAAGAAAGTAACAAAGAAAGAAAGAAAGAACTAGGAAGATGAAGGGTGTTCGGATAGGATGACCAAAGGGTGAGGTTAGACTCAGTAATGATGTAAGTCATTCTTAGTCATTGCACAGAAAGATCCCAATGGAAGTCTTAAAAGAATATCCTAAGTCAACCTAGCATGTTCAAAGTGAACATGAGATCAAAGAAGAAGAAATGTAAGTTCAAAGTGAACTAAGTAAGCAAAAGCATAAGAATATCAAATCATCAGTGTTTGATAAGAATGAAGTTTTAACAGTTATTGGCTTATGCCAATAAAGGGACAAAAACATAATGACTCATCAATTGGAGTATGAATATATTCCCCAGCATCTTTATATTATGCAAATGATCAAAGAATGGGCATAGACATTAAAGATTGGCTTATAAAGACTTCATGCCCAATTTAACAAGAATGGAAAGAACAACTTGTGAGTAGCGTAGTCAAATCATTTCCTTAGTCCTTTGGATTACTTACTTGATTAATTGTAGCAATGGGACTACAATGAATCATTGCACTCGTAAGTAAAACATAGGATCAAAGGAGATCATTGAACTACGCAACAAAAAGAAGAAAAGACTGAAAAATAAACTAAGTCTGGGAGAGGGAACTCTCTGCCTATGGGGAGCAAAAATTTAATATAAATTTTTGCTCGAGTTGTTCTAAAATTATGTTCATGATTCCAAGGTCTTATGTTCATATATAAAATGAGTTGTGTGCTTTAAATGCATTAAAATATGTCATATTCATAGCATGACTCATAAATATGAATTAGGAAAGTGAAGTGACTTCACTTTCCAAAAACGGCATGTTGCTATAGGAAGAGCTTTCCTTGATCATGCATAGTCCTTACGTGTTTATGTGCATACACCCATACTTAGTGCAAGTGTGTACTAACCCATACACAATTACTATTTCTATAGGTGCAGGTCCTTGAAGAAGATTGAAGATCAGTTGAAGCTATTTGGACTAGTACCTCCAGAATTTGGTTGGTCCTCTTGAGTTCGAGGATGCCTACGCTTTATTTTCTAGATTTAGTAGATTAGACATATCTAGTGGATGTTGTCCCTAGCATTTCCTTTCAAACATTTGTTCAAGCTTTTGTATTAAGGCCGGTTTGGCAACTATTAATGATATTATGAATTCTTCATTTCAATTGTTCAATCTGTTAATAGATGGTTGTTTATTTTGAGCTGTTAGTATATCACTCTTATGCAAGAATTATATTAAGTCTAAGTACACTTCAGTAAATTTAAAAAGTTTTAAATTTTCCGCTAAATTTAACTGTATGATTGTGATGAAAGCTAAGAAGAGGATTGTCTGCGACCTCTGAGAGGTTAACGACGTCGGTCTCATCTAGGGTCTAGGACCCGGGTGTGACATGAAACTTGCAGTCGAAAGTCGTAATGGTATCCTTCATGTAATGAATGATGTACTTAAGTTTGATTGGCTGGAACGACATCATATCAATCATTAGGAAAGTCAGGATGAGCTTATTGTCGCCTTAGGGAGGTAGCCCTAGTGGACCTTGCTTTGGTAGAGTAAATGTAATTGGGTCATGTACTTGATATGGTACCCATTTGTATGAACCTTAATATGAATTAATCTATGAGAACGAAGGCTAGCACCGAGTGACAATGGTAAGGGAAGTAGTTCTAGTTAAAGAATGAGACTAGATTACAAAACATGCCCTTCATATTTCCTTAACCATGTGTCTACATGGGATGTGTCTAAGTTCTACCATTGGCAAGTAGAAAAACCCATCAGAGTAGGATAGAACTCCGAATTCCATGTATTGCTACCGTGGTCTATGTCGGTTATTGTCTATTCTCATCATATGGGATACCTATTAGCATTAGAGGATTTCTATGAGGTTTAGGTGGTGGTATGGGACGCTATCTAGACATTGCACAATAGGCTTTGAAGATGTTTGTAAGAGTCCCTAGGTCTTCTCCAAGACCATTATTTGAATGTCCTTTATGTGATGTATGTGTCTTGAATGAACTAATGAACTAATGACTTAATGATATAGAGTATGTAAATGAATGAGTACCTAATCTAAAGTGAATTAAGGATCCCTTAGTTAAAGTGTCAAGAGGGCATAATAGATGATCTCTTCATGTCTTATCTATGGAAGTCTTGAGAATGACTCTACTTAGGGAAGTTGCTTGTTATGTTTGACATGATCTAAAAATAGGAAGTCTTAAGGATTATTTAGGTATCCTTGAAGCGGATGTATGGGTGTTCTCTTCTAGGAGTACTTAAGTAAGTCTTTTGATAGCCTTGGTATGGGAGATTGTCATATTATGTATGTCTTGTATGTTGATGTATTGTAGGTGTGTATGTGTCTCATTATGAGTAATCTTAAGGATCGTTTAGGCACATCTAGAGAGGGTGTATGGGAGGTCTCTCTTTGTGTGACTTAAGTTAATCTTAGGATAGCTTTAGTGAGAAGACTACATGTTATAATGTGTTAAAAAGGAAGTAAGGTAACTTCACTATAACTGTGAAGTAATTCACTGTACAGTCAAGTGAGTTCACTGGAAAGTGTCTCCTAAATTTGTGATATTTGGTTAAAATATTTTCTTATGTGTTTCTAAGTTGATAAATGTTGTTATTATGATTATAATATGATATTTAAATGAAAAGATGCATATTTCCAATAGATGTCCGTTTTCATGATTTTATGCATAAGCCATACTTAGTACATGTGGTTGTACTAATTTCATGCTTTTATCTATCTATATAGTTCTTGGTAGGTGAAGAGATTTTGGGTAGAAGACTTGGATTTAGAAGATCGTTCAAGAGAAGTTGAAGTATGTCCTCACTTGACTCGAGGGCATATATGTCTTTTATGTTTCTATTGAAGTATTGTAATAGACTATATAGTAGTATGTTTTCTATTTTGTATGGGCCGTGTCCCAAGAACCCATGTGTCTTAAGATGATGAGATTGAGACTTAGTATTTCCTATTACTTTTATATGAAAGAGTTTTTAAAGACTATGATAATTTTTTATGAAAAGTTTTAATTCCGCATGACTTTTCATTATGTATATGCGACGAATGATATGAAAGACTTGTATGAGACCTCGAGAGGTCGAGTACGCACGTCGCAATCCGAGATTTGCGCCCTAACTTCTAGGGTGTTGTCTCGGGATGTGAAAACAATACTTTTCTTACATGTTAATGCAATAATTGATGTCTAAGTGATTTTAGGAGACCTCTGAGAGGTTTAATACACCATGTGGTGACTTGAGGATACCTTTTGTTCTAGGGTATACACTCAGGTCGAGACAATTTGAGTATTTATATGACACCTTTTGAAGCACTCTATGGTAGGAGATGTAGGTCTCCGGTTGGGTTATTTGAGGTTGGTGCGTTTTCACTTCTTGGTCCCGAGATAGTCTTTGAGGCTATGAAAAAATTTGGAATGATAAGGGATAGGTTAAAAACATCCTATAGTCGGAAAAAATCTTATGACGACAATAGAAGAAGAGACCTTGCGTTCGAAATAGGCGATTGGGTCTTGAAGATTTCACCCATAAAAGGGGTGATGAGATTTGGTAAAAAGGGGAAGCTTAGTTCCCAGTATGTGGGTCCTTATCATATAGTGAAACGAATCGAGAAGGTTGCTTATAAGTTGAAATTATCAAGTGAATTATCCTCGGTCATCCGGTATTTCATGTCTCTATGCATAAGAAATGTATAGGAAACCCGGTGTCCATTCTCCATACTGAAGGGTTAGGAACGAATGAGAACCTTTCTTATGAAGAGGTTCCGGTTGAAATCCTATATCTTCAAGACAAAAAGTTGAGGAACAAAGGGTTGGCCTCCTTAAAAGTTCTATGGAGAATCCACCTAGTTTAAGGGGAAGCATGGGAGGCTGAGGCTGACATGAAGTCCCGCTACCCTAATCTCATTCCTTATGCTAAGCCCATCTAAAGAAAATAAATAAAACCATAAGAAACCAAGTCTTACAGGGGCCTTCATTCAGAATTAGCTCCCTTGTTAGCATGGAGTGCATAGAAACAATTCTTCTTTGGAGCATTAGGATCCGGATTACCATAAAACGTTTGGTTGACCTCCTTCCCTTTTGCGTTGAGGGTAGAGAAATATCTCATCTTATGTTCACAATTACCACATCCAAAACAACCATCCGTACCGGCAAGGCACCTACCGAAGTGTTGCTTCCCACAAGTAGTACACTTACGCATCTCAAAAGCATAGCCACCTCATTGAGAATTTTGGTTTGATACCTGTTCCTTGTTCCCCATGGAAGAATCTTGGTTATAGAACCACTTCTTAGACTTAGATTTACTTGGTTCATAAAACCTAGGCCTCTTTCCATCTTTATTCATCTTCCTATGCTTGGACTGCTCAATTCGTTAAACATATACCATGAGCCTAGAGATATCAATATCCTTAAGGAGCATTGTCGTACGCCACTCTTCCTCAAACATACTAGAAACCCCCATCACAAAAATATTCATTCTAGCCCTATAGTTGGCTACCAAAGTTGGGGTATACTTAGAGAGTTGGGTGAACTTTAGAGAATACTGCTTCACACTCATTCCCCCTTCATGAAGTTTCATGAATTCTACTAACTTTCGATCCCTCAACTCTATGGGAAGAACCTATCAAGAAAGGCCATCTTGAACACTTCCCAATCTACCAGACCTTCCCTTATGGGTTTTCATCCATCAATTGCTCAAACACACTTCATCCACATCCTTTAGTTGATAAGTGGCTATTTATTCTTTCTCTCTAGGAGTCACACCCATAGCATTCACCACCTTGAACACCTCACTTATGAAGCCTTGTGGATCTTCATCCACCTTAGTGCCATGGAAAGTAGGAGGGTTAATCTTCATGAAATCCCAGATTCTAGAAGCGGGAGTACTTGCATTGGGTTGAGGTTCAACTCCTAGGTTAGCTTGGGAAACCACATGATTAGTGACGACTTCAGCTTGAGTCGTCATGAGTTGGGTCAAAGGCCGAATAGCACCGTTTATATCCGCATTATACATATCCCCTTCAACAAAGGGAGCTTGAGGACCTTGGGGTACTTGAGGCACTTGAGGGGGAAGCGCCTCATTCACATCCACTTGGTCAACTATAAGGACTTTGTCACCCTTGAGAGGAATTATCTCATTAGCTACTCCTCCCTTATCCCTTCTTGTAGGTGTCCTCCTCGTATTCATGTCCTATAAACACAAGATAAGAGGTATAGAAAGACACTTATAGAACTCAACTCTATGGCACGACACTAAAGTAATGAAGAAAGTCAAAGTCTATCACCTTATAGCCTCTCGCTCATGGATGTGTCGCGACTCACACCGATTAAAAAGACTCTATTAGACGTTGCTTGTGAGACTTTGGACCCTAAATTATTTCCCCAAACCGTATGCTCTCTTACCAAGCTTGTAACAACCCAAAAGTACCCCCTAGAAGAAAGATCACTCTCAAATCGCCACATGGCGTACTTGACCTCACAGAGATCTTGCACAAGCCTCTTAGCCATCATTCATTACATATGTATGAAAAGTAGTTCGGAATTAAAACTTTTTACAACAATACGAATAAGAAATTCTTTTATAAAAGACTAAGGAACAAGTCTCATCGTCACAAACCAACTTAAAGACACACATTAAATAACATAGGGTCATGACCCTTTACATTGAAAAACATAATAAGTCTTATACAAGTCTTAAAAGAAGAAAGTAAAGAAACATGGACTATGTCCTCGAATATATGAGGATATACCAATCTTGAGAGATTCAACTTCCCAAGCTTTGCCTTCTAAGAAGCGTTCACTTGCCTTTCTCCTACACTTATAGAAATATAGAATAGTATGAGGTTAGCACAAACATTGTACTAAGTATGGCATTATGCAAAAACATGCAAAAGCGGACATTTTAGTTGAAACATACAATGTATGCTATTTTGATAAAACCTTCATGAATCAACTTACAAAACATCATATAAATCATCATTTTGCACATAAGGTAAAACTTCAATATTTATCACATAAAGTCACAGTTACACTAAAACCATTTATTATAAAGGCTCTTTCCTATCCAAAGTTATCCTTAGGCTCACCTAGGTAAGACATGAAGAGATTGCGCATACAACCTCTTCAATACATACCTAAATGATCCTTAAAACTACCAAGGATAAGCATGATTCATTTCATTTAACAAGTCAACATTCATTAGCAAAGACACTAGAGAAACATAGATGCATTTAGGAACTTCACATAAAGACCATCCTCCAATACCACCCCCAAGTTACACTTAGTGCAATGTGAAAGTAGCATCCAATACTACTACTCCCACGTTAGTTCTCCTTGTGGATTCCCATAGACTAGGCACCTCACATTCATCATATACATAACTTTCATCATACAAGACATAATATCAACATGATTTCTGAACATTAGCATAAAGTCAGATTACTTTCATTAACATCATATCATGACCCATTCATACATTTTCATATAAGGACACATCAAGAATCCTTCCAAATGTCTACTTGTGCAACGGATAGATAGCGTGTCATTCCACTACCTACACAAAGTAGTACACCTTTACGAAGACTTAGTTCATTACATTCATTTTTAGGGTTTATCTTTAACTAACATAGATCATAAGAGCTAGACATAGAATCCCGACATTAACCCCTACCGGATGTGGGATCCCTACTTGCCTAAGGTATGGTCAATACCTTTATCCTTTACATGGATCTCCAATAACTATACATATGCGAGCGCATAGTTAAGAGATAAGGAGATTGGTACTAAGTAACTCATTCTCTACTAAAGAGGAGCACTCATCTCAACGGGTACATTGGGTACAACATCTCTACTCACAAAGTGTAACCACCCCTTCTTCAAGTTCTCTCGGTGCTAAGCATAAATCCCCCACGGAGTCCTAAATATTGATTGACTATAAGTTAAGGGGTAACTATTTAGCACCACATATTAACTAACAAAGAGTACTTATCCCTACAGGGTACTTTTGAGCACAACATCTCAACTCACGAAGGTTATCCAACCTCCAACCTATCTTAGAAAGCTCTTGGGAACAGTGGGGTTGCTACTAAACACCTCATCTCAAATCACGAAGAGTGTTCATCCTAAAATCCCCATTTTTATTACTAGAGTTCTTTAGAAATAGTACGGAATGGTCTAGACACTTCATCTCCACTCAGGAAGAGTCTACCCTACAATCTTCCGTTTTCATTCATAACTTCATTCATACAATCAAAGTGTGTGTGTAAGTACATGTGAGCACACCTTTCACATAATCAACATAATCCATAACATTGACTTCTAGACATGCTCATACCCACATTCATCATAATTCACAAACTATCATGCTTCACATTTACATTTATATCATTTAGACCTAACCTCCTCAAGATACACATTTTGAACTTCCTAAAATATATCAAGCAAATACATCATAATCAACACTTTACTTCACATTCTATATCTTCAAGGCCATACTCACAATACACATATATATTCATATAATTCAAGTAAACACCACAACCAAAGGTGGACCATACCACTTAAGATCATTTCACAATAAAAACTAAACAATATAAACTAACTTACCCTTCATCCAAGTCTTTATCACCTTTTCTCGATATTTTACGAAATCATCATAAATAAGCATAATAAGGAAGTAACTATTCATGATACAACATAAAGAAACACAATTCAAACATTGTATAAACATGTACATTTCACCCACTGAATAAGCAAAAAATTGAGATTATGCATGAGCATGGGTTCATTAAGGATTTAACCTAAATTATCAACTACTATTGAATATATCATATTACATTCATTAAAACATTTTCAAGAAAAGACCCATGCTTAGAATCCAAAATAGAAGAATTTGGAGTTTTGAAACCCTTTTAGAAAAGTCTTTTAATGGGATCCGTGAATGAAAGAAGATTCAAGGATGAATTACCATACCTTTATATGAAGAAACCCAAAATATTTGGTGAATATCTCATCCAAAACCTTCACTCCTATCCCTTCCTTGAGTTCTAGCTTCTATGTAGTTTGACAGAGTCATTCTTGAGGGAGGGGTTTTTCTTTTTGAAAATGAAGTCTAAATTAGGTTCTAGGAGTATAAACTTACTTAACATACCCTAAAAACCCTTAAGCAATCTTCCATGTTTCATATAATACTTTGGGTGAATTTACTAAAACACCCCAACCTAGGCCGCATCCCAAATTGCTTTTCCAGGCCACAAACAACCAATAGTCATTTGATCGACGTCCCATTGATGAGTGCCCGTGGTTTTGGTATGCATCTTCAAAACTTGCAGACTTGCAGGTCCAATCCACGGACCATGTCGCGAGCCATCATTTGATCGAATGGCCGTTCTTTGGTTCGTTGATGGACACTGTTTTGGCAGTTTGTGCCTCAGAGTTAAGGTCCTCCTCTAGGGACCCTCCTGGGTCTTAGGTGGAGTCATACCCAGATGTTAAACCCCTAAACATGGTCGTTTAGGTCTTAGGGTCTATCAATTCGGACTCCAAACATTTCACGAAACATACAAAGGCATACTAAAACACATGCAAGCATCTAGACATCTAGTCGTCGAACGTCTTGGTCGTTCCTTGACGTTTGACTTCCAAACTTACCAAACTGACCTCAAACACTAAAATTCACTATTTTAACACATTATTAACTTAATAAACAAATTCGAAGCTCTAGTTAGAAGTATTTCATTTTGAGGGCCGCTACATATTTAGCGACCACAAGAGTTTTTAATATGTGTTCACTCAAAAGGAGTTGAATCTCCGACAAAGAATGTGGTTGGAACATTTGAAGGACTACGACAAGAATGTCCTCTACCACCCTGGCAAGGCCAATATGGTTGCGGATTCTTTTAGTTGAATGACCATGGGTAGTGTGGCTCATGTTGAAGAGGGTAAGAAAGAGATAGTGAAAGATGTCCATGGATTGTCAAGGTTGGGTGTTCGGTTTATAGATTCTCCAAAAGGAGGTCCGATTATTCATCATAACTCCGAGTCGTCTTTAGTGGTTGAGGTGAAGTCTAAGCAACATATTTATCCTCTTTTGAAGGAGTTGATGGAATTGGTTATTAGCAATTTCAATTAGTCATTCTCCCAAGGTGAGGATGGGCTACTTAGGTACCAAGGTATATTGTGTTTAGTGGATGTTAATGACCTAAGAAGGCAAATTTTTCAAGAAGCTCATGGTTCCCGATATTCCATTCATTCGGGTGACATAAAATATATCGTGATATTCAAGAGTTATATTGGTGGGACTTTGTGAAGAGCATATAGCGGAGTTTGTGGCTAAGTGTTCTAATTTTCAACAAGTCAAGGTCGAACATCAAATACCGAGAGGTTTAACTCAAGTGATGAATGTGTAACACTCTGAAAGTCCATGACCTAATTTAGAGCCTCACATGTTAAACTAAGAATTGCAAAACTTTTGAAGGCCTAAAATAATTTATTTAAACTAATTAGGAAGTGTTAGAGTCAAAGGTCAAGGAACGTCCATGACGTCTGAAGACTGGTGAAATAGAGGTTAGTGTGACTTGGCATGTTTCATGGGGTTTGAAGAGTTAGAATTTAATGAAAATTTCTAAAAAAGGGTGTTAAACGTGTATTAGAGGGTGTTTCGGGTCGAAACGTCCAGGTAAGACTCCTCGAGGACTACCTTGGAGAGGACCCTTGCATTTGACCAAAAGTTGTCAAATTGACAATGGCCAAACGACTGACCAAACGACAAGTCGTCGATTAGTCAACGACCTGTTGATAGTGGTAAAAAATACCACCCTTTGTCACCAACGAGGGTTGTGCAGTACGGGGGCGTCGACTGACCTACAGACCATAGGTCGAGGTCACATAGGTCAGGGTCTGGTTTTGACTATTGTGTTTTAAGTGAGGCAATAAATTAGTTAGTTGCTTAGGTGGTTAACTAAGGGTTAGTGATTGTCTAATTAAGTTAGTTAAGGGACTATATAAGTACCTAACCCTCATTAAACTAACCTAACACTCTTCAATTCCCAAACTCAAATCTCTTTACCTTCTCTCTACTTTCTCTGTAATTCCCCAAAGAAATCCATTGAAGGCTAGGCTCAAGGACACTAGGTCTCCATGATTCAAATTTCTTTCCATCAATCTTCAAGAATATCTAAGGTATGGAAGCTATTCACTCATGGGACTCCTTTTCCCCAAGAGGTTCTTCGAATTTGATTTCCAAAAGTTGAGAAAAACATGAATTTTCTTCTTAATCCAAAATTGATCTTTCAAATTGCATTGTTATTTATTCCTTTACAATATAATTTTTATGATTCATAATTGGTTAATTAGGTTAGTTCTTGATTTTAGACCTAGTTCTGTATAAAGAATCATGAATTGACCATATTTCCCTTGTCATGACCCGAAAGTACCCCCTCGAAGCTAGGGAGGACCCTTGTATCATGACCGGATGTACTTGACCCTTTGGGGTCTTATACAAGTCCTTTAACTATCGTTCATTACATAAGACATTAAAAGTAGTGCGTAATTTAAAACTTTTAACTAATAAATTAATAAAAAGGAAATCTTTGATAAATACTTAGAGAATCTCATCGTCACAAGCCAAACTTAAGACACGACATAATATCTTAGGTAAATGACCCTTTACATTAAAAATAAATACATAATAGGTCTTTAAATGAAGAAACTAAGAAAAGTACTATGCCCTCGAATATATGAGGATATACTTTGTCTTGAGAGAAAATTTCCCAAGCAATGCCTTCTAGCCTTCAATTTTACTTCCAAAAACCTATACTTATAGAGTATGGAAAGTATGGGGTTAGTACAAAACAATGTACTAAGTATGGCATATGCGAAAACATGTAAAAAGGGACATTAGTAAAATAACCTTTCATGCCAAATAATTAAAGCATTCTTGAATTTAGAAACAAAACAACATAAGAAACATCATTTAACACTTATAGAAGGATTTCCATAATTTTAGCAAAAGAAAACATTTTAAAGTAAACTACTCAAACTTCACAGTGAACTAGTTTATCCTTACAGTGAACCAAATTGACTCCAAAAATAGTGAACTCCCAAGGTATTGCCAATGAGGAAGGATATCACTTCCGTAGAAGTTTCCCTAACCGAGGTTATCCTAAAACTCTCCAAGTTAAGACATGAAGGAAATGTCTAAACACCTCCTTCAATGCACACCAGGGAATCCTTTAGACTATCCACCATAGGCTTACTCCACTTGGGAGAACAAGCCACCACTCAATCACAAGACATTAGAAGAACACTCAACAAACCACCAAGACTTCCCTTTCGGAATGCCTACTTAGTGTAATGAGTAGATGGCGTCCCATTCAACCACCTACCCTAAGTAGTATACTCTTTTAGAAGGATTGGAACCAATACTCCCCTTTCTAATGTCCTACCTAGTGCAATGGATAGATAGCGTCCCATACCACCACCTACTCTAAGTAGTACGCTCTTTTAGGAGACTTGGTTCATTCAATTTATATAAGACTCACCAAGACTCCCCTTTCGGAATGCCTATCTAGTGCAATGGATAAATATCGTCCCATTCCACTACATACCCTAAGTAGCACACTCTTTTATAAGACTTAGCACATTTATTACTTTTGTGGGAAATAGCTTAACCGACATAGACCATGAGAGCTAGATGTGGAATACCGATATTAACCCCTATCGGATGAGGGATCCTCACTTTCCTAGAGTAAGGTTATTCTTTTTTATCTTTTACATGGCTTTCCCAATAGCTACACCTATGCAGGCATATAATTAAGGGACAAGGAGATTGCTACTAAGTAACTCATTCTCTACTAACGAGGAGTACTCATCTCAAGAGGTACATTGGAATACAACATCTCAACTCACGAAGTGTAACCACCTCTTCTTCATATCCTCTCGGTGCTAAGCATAATTCCCCACTGATTCTCAATATTTTATAATATAGGTTAAGGATAACTAGTGAACACAACATCTCAACTCACTAAGGGTATTCATCCTCTGACCTATCTTATAAATCTCTTAGGATATAGTGAGGTTGCTACTAAACACTTCATCTCAGCTAACGAAGAGTGTTCACCCCAAAACTCCCTTTTTACTCAACTTAGATTCATACATTCATTTAAGTGTGTGTGTACATGTGAGCACACCTTGCATATAAGCATAGTTTCATTGACATTAACTTCTATACATACTTTAGACCTTTGTTCATCAAATCACACACTTTACATGCTTCTCATAATCATATACTTCATTTAGGCATACTCTCTAGCCTACTTCACATAATAGCTTCAATAAGCACATTTAACAAGAACGACATCATTTTCATCATTACTTCACATGACAAGCCTTCATGGCCTCATTCACAATAAATAAGTAACTTCACATTCATATAAGTCAAATAAACACCGCCACCAAGAAGGTGGACCATACTACTATAGAGCATTTAAAAATTAAAGCTAAACAACATAACCATCTTTCCCTTTTATCCAAGCTTCCATCACCTATATAATTTTACTAAATATTTCATCATATAATATCCCTTAGGTCAGTAGCAAAATAAATTATCAACCATAAGAAACCAAGGCTCAAAGACTACCAATTCATGCTCATTTAACCCATTTCCTAAACCAAAATTTGAATAAGAGTTTTAACATGATTGTTATTGAAGTTTTAACATTAAAATCATCAACTAACATTAGAAACATCATTATTAAATCATTCAAAATGTTTTCATGCAAGACCCATATTTAGAGTTGAAGATAGAAGAAACTAGGGTTGAAACCCTTTTTGAAAATCAATTAGAAGTGACTCCTTTAATGGAAGAGAGTTCAAGGATGGATACCATACCTTATATAAGAGAAAACCCAAAAATATTTGGTGAAGAAATCGACCACCAATAGCCCTCCTAGCTCTTTTGACTTCTAGGTCCAATGATGACTTGAGAGAGAGTTCTAAGGGAGAGGGTTTTGGGTTTTAGGAAATGAGGTCTAATATTAGGTCTTAGAGTTTGAAATAATTTAATATACGTGAATAACCCTAAAATAATTGTCCAAGGTCCTTAAAGACTTGGGGTGAATTTACCAAACACCCAAGCCAAGGCAGCCCCCTTCACAACTTTTTGGCAGCTCACTGACGAAAGCTAATGACAATAAAGTACCTCAACAAGACAACCAACTGCCTCCACTTGAAGAAGTTCCTAAGGGTGATCATGTTTCGGATGTTCCTCCATCGATGACCGTTGGAAATATAAGGGCAGCCTTTATCACTTTGGCTCAATCCATGACCTCTCAAGCTAATGTCTCCACTTCTCAAGTTCAAGCAATGACGTCCCAAGTGAATAGGGAGGTTTAACCTTGAGTGCCTCAACATGTTAACCCTATGGCCTCGCATTTGAGAGAATTTTCTAGAATGAATCCACCTATGTTCTTTGGGTTGATGTTAGATGAAGACCCTCAATATTTCCTCGATGAGGTCTATAAGATTCTCTATGCTATGGGTGTGACCTCAATTGAGAAGGCCGAGTTAGAGGCTTATCAACTCAAAGATGTGGCCCATACTTGGTATGTTAAATGGAGGATAATAGGGCACTAAGAGGTGGTCCGGTGACTTTGGAAATCTTCAAGCAGTCTTTCCTTGATAGGTTCTTTCCTAGAGAGATGAGGGAAGCTAAAGTGGAAGAATTCATCAACCTTCATCAAGGTGGTATGAGTGTAGTTTACTATTCCTTGAAATTCACTATATTGTCCAAGTATGCTGCATCCTTGGTTTCAAATCCAAGGGATGAGATAATTCGTTTTCTTAAGGGGGTTTCCAATGACTTGGTGGAAGAATGTTGTTCGGATATGCTTCATGATAATGTGAATATCTCTCGTCTCATTGTTCATGCTAACAAGTGGAAGAAACTAGGATAAGGAGAAAGAGTAGGGAGGCTAATAAGGCCAAGTCTTGTGAAAGTGGTTCTTCAAAGGGTAGGCTTGACATTCAAGACAAGACTAGGTTCAAAAAGAGGTTTTCTAATCAAGTTCCTACCAAATTTCCCAACGCTCATGATGATAGGGTGTCTAACCCTATGTCTCATAAGGGAATATGTACTAGCTCACCAAGCAAGAAGCCAACTTAAGGAAAGTGTGGCAAGAAGCATTATGATGATTGTATTGTTAGGATGGACAATTGCTTTGGGTGTGGCAAGAGTGGACACAAGGTTTGCCCTAATTTGAAGGGGCAAGACAAGGGTAGCGGGCAAACTCAAGCTAGTGGTTCTAACGTGGATCCTCCATAGAAGAATCACTTTTATGCATTTTGCTCTAGGGGTTAACAAGAGAGGTCTCCCGATGTGGTGAGCGGTATGTTAGAAGTCTTCTTTATTGATGTGTATGCTTTACTTGATCCGGGTGCTAAATTATCTTTTGTTACTCCCTTGATAGCTAGAAAGTTTCATATTTTGCCTGATATTCTAAATGTACCTTTCATGGTAACAACCCTGATAGGTGAGCCGATGATTGCAAAGAGGGTAGATATAAATTGTCCTATAATGTTTCCCAATAGAGTTTCTCATGTCGAATTAGTAGAACTTGATATGGCCGATTTTGATGTCATTTTGGGGATGGATTGGTTGCATGATTGTTTTACTTCCATTGATTGTAGAACAAGAATTCTCAAGTTCAATTTTCCAAATGAACCCGTTTTAGAATGGAAGAGGGGAAATTCTATTCCTAGAGGTCGTATTATTTATTTTCTTAAGGGTTGTAAAATGATCTCAAAAGGGTGTCGATATCACATTGTAAGAGTAAAAAATTTAGACTCCGAAAATCCTCCCATTGAGTTAGTCCCCTTAGTAAGTGAATTTCCAGATGTCTTTCCTAATGTTCTTCCCGGAATCCCTCCCAAACGGGAAATTAATTTTCGTATTGACTTGCTACCGAATACCAACCCCATTTCAATTCCTTCTTATCGAATAACTCCGGTCGAATTGAAAGAGTTGAAGGATCAACTCAAGGACTTACTAGACAAAGGCTTCATTAGACTTAGTCTTTCTCCATGGGGTGCTCCGATTTTGTTTGTGAGGAAGAATGATAGGTCCCTTATAATTTGCATTGATTATGGCCAACTCAATAATGTCACTATTAAGAACAAGTATCCTCTCCCTCGGATTGACAACTTGTTTGATCAACTTCAAGGGGCAAGCTATTTTTCTATAATTGACTTGAGTTCGGGGTATCACCAACTTAGGGTGAGAGGTGAGAATATACCAAAAACGACATTTCGAACAAGATATGGTCACTATGAGTTCTTAGTTATGTCCTTTGGTCTCACTAATAACCCGACGACATTTACGGATCTCATGAATAGGGTGTTTCAAAGTTACCTAGATTAATTTTTCATTGTCTTCATTGATGACGTCATGGTATATTTGAAAAATAAGGGTGAACACATGGACCATTTGAGGGTGGTGTTACAGGTGCCTAAGGAAAACCAATTATTTGCCAAGTATATAAAATGTTAGTTTTGATTGAGGTAAGTGGCATTTCTTGGTCATATTATCTCTAGTGAGGGAGTTGAGGTTGATCCAAGCAATACCAAGGCAGTGATAAATTGGCCTAGCCCATTGACTCTAACTAACATTAGGAGTTTCTTGGGTCTAGTGGGATATTATAGGAGGTTTGTGGATGGTTTTGCGTCCATTGCATCTCCCTTGACTACTTTGACCCAAAAGAGTATGAAATTTGAGTGGTCGTAGGCATGTGAAAGAAGCTTCCTAATCATGAAAGATAGGCTTACTTTCGCTACGGGGTTGAATTTACCAAAGGGTATCAAGGGATTCGTTGTATATTGTGATGCATCCCGAGTGGGATTAGGGTATGTTCTTATACGACATGGTAAAGTAGTCACTATTAATTTAGGCAACTTAAGGTGCATGAGAATAATTATCCAACTCATGATGTTGAGTTAGCGGACGTAGTATTTGCCTTGAAAATATAGAGACATTATTTGTATAATGTCCATGTTGATGTGTATACCGACCACAAGAGTCTTCAGTATGTATTTACTCAAAAAGAGTTAATCCCCGACAAAGAAGGCGGTTGGAATTGTTTAAAGATTACGACATAAGTGTCCTGTAAAACCCCGGCAAGGCCAATGTGGTTGTGGATGCTCTATGTCGTATGAACATGGGTAGGTGTCTCATGTATATGAAGCCAAGAAAGACCTAGTTAAAGATGTTTATAGGTTGGATCGTTTGGGTGTTAGATTGGAAGATTCTTCAAATGGTAGTTTTATGGTCCATTATAACTCCGAATCGTCATTGGTGGTTTAGGTGAAGTCCAAACAACACCTTGATCAACCATTGATGGAGTTGAAGGAGTCGGTTATTGGTAAGCTTAACGAGTCATTCTCTTTAGGGGGGATCGTGTCTTGATGTATCAAGGAAGGTTGTGTGTTCCCAATGTAGATGTCTTGAGGAACCGAATTCTTGAGGGAGCGCATAGGTCCCGTTACTCCATTCATTTGGGTTCTAAAAATATATATCATGATCTTACAGAAGTGTTTTGGTGGGAAGGCTTGAAAGGGTACATAGCGGAATTTGTTGCAAAATGTACAAATTTCCAACAAGTGAAAGCCGAACACCAAAATCCGGGTGGTTTACATCAAGAAATTAAAGTTCCTACTTCGAAGTTGGAACAAATTAATAATTTAGTGGTAGCTTTGCCTCGGACACAAAAGCAACATGACTCCATATAGGTGATTCTGGATACATTGACCAAATCCACTCATTTTATTTCCGTCAAGTCCACTTACTCGGTAGAGGATTATTTAAGGATATTCATAGATGAGATTGTGTGTCACCATGGTATTCTGTTATTAATCATATCGGATTGGGGTGCACAATTCACAGCTAGGTTTTGGAGGTCATTCCACAAAGGGTTGGGTACGAAGGTGAATCTAAGTACCGCTTTTCATCCCCAAATGGATGGTCAAGCGGAGCGTACTATTCAAACCCTTGAGGATATGCGTAATGCTTGTATAATTAACTTCAAGGGAGATTGGGATAAACTCTTTCCTTAGGTTGAGTTTTCTTACAACAATTGTTACCATTCATCTATATCTATGGCTCCATATGAAGCCTTGTATGGTAGGAGATGTAGATCTACAATTGGATGGTTTGAAGCTGGCGAGTCTTCACTTTTCCGTCCCGAATTGATTTATACGACTTTGGAAAATTTTCATATTATAAAAAATCTCTTGAAAAAATCCTATAGCCGGCAAAAGTCTTATGCTGACCATAAGAGATGAAGAAGATAAAGTGGTTCTAAAACTTTGGCCTATGAAAGGGGTGGTGAGATTTGGAAATAAAGGCAAGTTGAGTCCTCATTATGTGGGTCCACATGAAATATTGAAAGTTTAGTAAGTTTACAAATGAGTTCATGTTACCAAGTGAATTGGCTTCGGTTTATCCGGTGTTCCATGTTTCCATGCTTAAGAAGTGTATCGGTGATCCCGAGTCCATTCTTCCTATTGAGTGTATAGGTGTGCAAGAGAACCTCTCCTATGAGGAGGTTCCGGTTGAAATCCTTTATAGTCAAGTCAAGAAGTTAAGGAATAAAGAGGTTGCTTCCGTAAAGGTGTTATGGAAAAACCACCTAGTTGAGGGTGCAACATAGGAGGCCAAGGCCGACATGAAGTCCCATTACCCTCATCTATTTGATAACTAAGGTTAGTTGTTCCTATTTATAGTAAAAATAATGAGTTTATTTGAAGTTGCCTTGATTTTTGGTAAAATAGTGAATTTTATGTTTTGTTACAGTGAGTTACAGTAAATTATGCCTATTTAAATGAAAGTGTTCAAGAAAATGCTCTTTTACTTGATTTGAACATATGTGGTGTATTTTGGTATATTGTGCCTTCATGAAATGTATTGAGCATATTGATATGTGTTGAAGAAAACTTTGGCATAAGTGAATGAGCATGTAATGAAGGTTGAACTCTTATGAGTTGAAAATGATGTTTTGAGTTGCATCGTATAAAAGGTCAAGTGGTTATATTAATTTGAATTGTTACTCATGTTTGATATTGTAACGACCAGAAAGTACCCCCTAGAAGAAGGGAGGACCCTTAGGTCGGAAAATTGTGTACTTGACCTTTCAGAGGTCTTGTACAAGCCTTAGCTATCATTCATTACATAAAACATGAAAAGTAGTGCGGAATTAAAACTTTTCACGAATAAAATAATACTAGAAACGTCTTTCATAAAAGCTAAGGAGTAATCTTGTCTTCGCAATCCAACTTAAAGACACGACATAAGTATCTTAGGAACATGGACCATTACATTAGATGAAAATACATAATAAGTCTTAATGTTAGAAACTAGAACTATGTTCTCGGATATATGAGGACATACTTAGTCTTGAGAAAGTAGATTCCCAAGCTTTGCCTTCTAGACTTCTTCTTGCCTCCAACCTATACTCATAGAGTTTAGAAAAGTATGGGGTTGGTACAAAACAATGTACGAAGTATGACATATGCAAAAAACCTGCAAAAAGGGACATTTTAGAAAAATAAGCTTTCATGACAAATGAGTAAAACCTTCATGATTATAGAGTTAAAATAGTATAAGAATCATCATTCATCACATAAAATAGAACTCTCATAATTTTAGAACAAAAAGATGACTTTACAGTAAACTCAAGCAACTTTACAGTGAAGTAGTGAAACATTACAGTGAACAATTCATCCTAAGCATAGTGAACTCATTTCCTTTGAGGTTTCCCTAACCAAGTTATCCTAAGACTCCCTAAGGTGAGACAAGAAGGGACCACCCATACACTCCCTTCAAGACACACGAAAACGATCCTTAAGACTACCAACCATAGGCTTACCTCGCACGGGAAACAAGTCCACAATCTTTGCTATACATTTGAGGGACATTCATACCTTAAGGACTTCATGTAAGTGCGCTTCTCCCATTGGACTTACAAGTTACACTAAGTGCAATGTGAGAGTAGCATCCCATACTACTACTCCCACTTAGTGCTCCTAGAGGATTCCCTTGGATTAAGCACTCTACATTAGTCATTCATAACTTAATTACATAAAACTTAACTTTAAATTGCTTCCTTAACATTAGATCTTAAGTCATCTAACTTCATTTACAACACATGATAACTCATTCGTACACTTTATATAGAACACACCAAGACTCCCCTTTCAAAAGGTCTACTTAGTTCAATGGTTAGATAGCGTCGCATACCACCACCTACCCTGAGTAATACGTTCTTTTTGGGGACTTAGTTCATAAAATTTATACAAAACACGCAAACACTCCCCTTTCGAATGGTCTACTTAGTGAAATGGATATATAGAGTCCCAATACTACCACCTACCCTAAGTAGTACGTTCTTTTAGGAGACTTAGGTCATTCATTCTTTTGTGGGGGAATAGCTTTAACCGACATAGACCATGAGAGATATAAATAGAATCCCGATACTTCCCTTATCGAATGATGGTTCCCCACTTGCCTAGGGTGGGGTAATTCTCTTAGATTTTACATGTCTTGTCCAATAGCTACACCTATGCGGGCACATAGTTAAGGGATAAAGATATTGATTCTAAGTAACTCACTCTCTACTCACGAGGAGTACTCGTATCAAGAGGTACCTTCAGTACAACATCTCTACTCACAATGTGCACCCACCCCATCTTAAAATTCTCTCGGTTCTAAGCATAACTCCCCCACAGATTCTTAAACATTCATTACTAAAGGTCAAGATAACTTTTGGACACCCCATCTCAACTCATAATGGGTATCCATCCTCCAACATACATTAGAAAGATCTTGGGAGGTAGTGAGGTTGCTAATAAACACTTCATATCAACTCACAATGAGTTTTCACCCCAAAACTTCGCTTATTCACATTCATTAACTTCATTCATTCATTCAAGTGTGAGTGTGTGTACATGTGAGCACACCTTGAACATAATCACCATCTTCATTAATATTGAATTCTATACATGTTTACGCCTTTATTCATCATTGCTCACACACTGGCATGCTCAACATATACAGATACTTTATTTAGTCATATTCTAAGCAATACATACATATCAAGATTCATAAAGCATATCAACATGAACCTCATTGAAAACCCTTTTTGAAATGTTTTAGAAATGACTCCTTGAATGAAATAGAGTTCAAGGATGACTACCATACCTCAATTAGAAGTAAACCCACTAATTTTGATGAAGAAACACGTCCACCCCCAGCCCTCTAATCCCTTCCTTGAGTCCAAGCTTCTATTTGGTTTTGAGAGAGTCTTTCTTGAGAGAGGATTTTGGGTTTTAGGAAATAAAGTCTAAAATTAGGTCTTAGTGTTTGAAACCTCTTAATATACCTAAAACACCCTAAAATAATCATCCATGGTTAACAAAAGACTTGGGGTGAATTTAGAAAACACCCCAAGCCTTGGCAAAAAAATTACAGCTTTCACAGGCACAAACCCACGCCCCTCACAGACGGACCGTTTCCCAGTCGGTGCCCCTTAGGTGGGGTCCGTCGTTGGGACTGAGGCTCTAATATTTGCATGCTTCACTAGCCTTGGAGGGCCAGTTGACGCTTAAGGTAGACAGTCCATTGGTTGACCAACGGTCTCTCCCTTGAGACCATCGTTGGTCACTGCTTGGCGGCCTCCTGCCAAATGGATGGGATCCTCTTCTAGGGCCCCTCTTCGGTTCTAGGTGGGGTCGTACACGGAAGTTAAACCCCTATACATAGTCATATAGGTCTTAGGAACATCCCACATAAATTGAGATTAAAACAAAAGAGTAAAACTCACTAAAACACATGAAGACACACAAGCACTTTCTAAGGCACACCTTCCGAACGTCATGGACGTTTTGGACGTTTAACC
The DNA here is from genome assembly GCA_016801875.1 of Solanum sitiens. Classification (NCBI taxonomy): domain Eukaryota; kingdom Viridiplantae; phylum Streptophyta; class Magnoliopsida; order Solanales; family Solanaceae; genus Solanum; species Solanum sitiens. Next base: position 1,947,268 of record JABWTJ010000287.1, read on the forward strand.
TCCAAACATCACCAAACTTCACACACTGCCTAAGAATATCACTATTAATAATTTTAACAGAAAATTAACTCATGAAACTGTAACAACCCTAAAAAAAATGAATAGGATCAACACTTAGGTTGTCAAGAATGCTTGCGATTAGACCAAGGTTCACACAGACTAATACGCGTAGAACCAGACCTCAGAACCCTTACTACGACCAAGCCAACTAACTTGGGGAGTTAGTTGAGCTTGGAAAGGTTGGAACCAACCAAGTAAGGCTCTCGAAAATGATGATTTAATCAGAGGAGTCTTTACCGTACTTAAAAAGAAGAAATTTGATGTTTTGAGGGTCTAGGGGTTAAAATGGTCTTTTACCAGGCTAAGGGTAATATCGTAATTACCCTAAATATATAAATAATTAATTATTTAATAAAATGGAAGGGCAATTTTGAGAGAGAGGGCCGAATGTGAGCTCTAGGAGTGAAGTCTTGCTCCACCCGGGTTCGAACCTAGGTGGAAGCAATGATTTAACTTGTTTTTATTTAAATGGATAAATTTAATTAAGTAATTAGTAAATATTAGCTGATTTAAGAAAAAGAAAAATCAGATTTTAATTAAAGGTTTAACAAGGAGTCCTAGTTTGACTAATTCCCTACTTCCTCAAGAAATTTTGAAAGTAACAATTGGGTGTCAGCCTTGAGACGCGGAGCTGACACAAGGCTCACTACCTTGACCCAAAATTCAGAAAACAAAAGGAATTGGAATCGGCCCCGCGACGTGCAACCACTTCCCGCATTCGTTAAATTCGTATTTTAGGTAATTTAACTTCACAAAAAGACCCATATAAGTGAAGGGTATTTTGGGAATTATATGGGATGACTTTATAATGATTTTAGGTCAATTTTAGACCACTTTTACACACTTCAAATCAGATCAAATGAATTCCTCCCATCTCTTTCAAGAACGCTCTCTTTTCCAAACTCCATTGAAGAACAAGAAAAACTTAAGGAAGAAGACGAAGACTTGAATTTTTTCAATCCAAATTAATGTATTATTCGTCAATAAGGTATGGGTTTTTCACTATTGAGATTCCTTTCCCCAAGTGTTCCTTTCAAAGATGGTTTTCAAGAATTCAACTTCTAGGTTTTTTACTCTACAAAATGGGTTTTCTTCCTAACTCTAGATTTATGACTAATGATGAATAATATCGATTTTCTATGGTTAATTAAGTGTGTAATGTTGGTTAATTGATTGGTAATATTTTATTTTCGTGTGAAGCATGTTCCCTCTCAAAATAATGGTCTTGATTGGGTTATATCTACTACTTCATAACATGAAAATGTTGTTATTGGAACTATGTTATGAATGAACTCCTTAATGACCCTTTTCCCGTATCCTTAATTACAAATTGGTCTTAAATATTACTTTATGAGTTGGTATTGGTTATGCTATTGGGTATTTCACTATGTTGTTCAATGATTGTTGTATATTGAACATAAGTTCTTCATAAAGGTTCTTGGAATCAAGAGGTAAGTCTTCTAAAGTCGTGATTACTCCATGATGTTTATGTTAGCCTATAAATGATGTTACAATTCTATTGAAGTATGTATGATGCTGCTATGTATATATGTTGGGCTATGAATATGTACAATATGAGATCATGATAAGGATACGATAATGCAAGTTTATGATGTTCTCTTGTATGCCTTACACAAGATGATTATGATATGTTAATCTCACAAATGAAGGGTTGTGATGAAAGGAAATACTCATCTAAACATAAAGAGCTTATGATCATGTTTATACAAGGAGTTAATCTCCTAGGACTTATGATAAGGTTTATGAATAAATTATGACTTAATGTTTATTAAAAAAGGGACTTTAGCTTAGCACCAAGTGAACTAGATATGAGAGGTGTCCCTTCCCTAGTTGGAAGGGTAGGTTCCCAATGACTCTCATGAGATAGAGGCTGTCATGTAATGTTGAACTATTCGGGGATGCTCTCTTTTGCTATTCTAGGTTACGAAGACTTTAGTAGTTTTTAAGAATTCTCTTTATTTCCTTTTATGTTCGTTCGATTCTATTCTTGTAAGGCCTATATGGCATCATGACATTTTATTGACTAAGTTCAACTTATACTCTTTATATGATTTTTATGTGAGACAAGTTTTAGAATAACGTATGTATGTTAACATGTTGCTACAAGTAAAGCCTAAATAAGCTTCTATGTGAGAGGTCTAAGTATATTTCAATATGTACATAAGTATTAATTTTTTTAATTTTTCCGCAAATTTTAACTGTTGACATGTTATGACGAATGCTAAGGGCTTGTCTGAGTCCTCTGAGAGGACGCCGACACCGGTCGCATCTGGGGTGCTCTCCGAATGTGACAGAGTATGTGAGTTTGTTATTGGTAAATCGGTCTTTGTAAATTAAATCTCTCTTCCGACATATTCTATATTTGATTTTAGCAAACCTAGGAAGAATTTGAAAGTTTTAGTTTGACATTCATATGAACAATTTATTGTATGAACAACAAACCTATAATTGAAGGTAAGTATTGTACTCCCGACATGTATTGCGATGTTCACATGCTGGTCATTTTCATGAGGTGCCCTAAATTAAGAAATGACCTAAATGTGTCCAGAGAGTGTATTCATACATGTTTCCACGAAAAACGTTTGAGATCAACAAAACCAAAAGAACTATTAGAATCGATTCCCCATCAATATTAACATGAATTAAACCATCTTATTCTAGGGAAATTACTTTTGGAGCCTAATTTAATTCCCTCTTTGAAATTGCAATGTACACCGCTTCTTTTCTTCGCAATTTTAAGAAATTGTTGGATGAGCGATCTGTGATCTACGATCTGCTTGACTGTTACTTGAATTTCTGAATTTTCAACAATGACTTTCTTTGTCGGAGTTATTTCATTAAATAGTTTTTAAGTTTTAGTTGAAGCAATAATATATCTTCCCTTTTTGTTTTCCTTCTCAAAAAATTGACACACTTATCTATTCAATGAAATGTTAAGTTTTGTATTTTGTAAAGTATCAAAATAATCAATTTAATATTTTTTCTTAAGCTATCATGATCAAAAGGACTGGAACTACCATAGTTGTCACAAATAAAAAGAAGTGGATACGTTTGAAAAAACTACAAGATCTTTCTTTTCTTTCAAAAGGAGGAAAATTTCATGTATATAATTATTGCTTTTGCATCAATTCCTTAATATGTTTGTTTTTAGATAAATTCAATTAGTCATTTTTTATATCCCAATTTGTTCTAGTTAATGGGTATCTAATATCTCTTATTATATATTTATAAAAAATTTTATGTGAATTTCTTGTGCAGAATTTTTAAGGAAATTGAAGTCAAGTATCAACTTCATCATGCTCGACTTTTGGATTGATGATTTTAAAATATTAATTGCAAATTTACTAGAGATTTTAATTCCATTTGAATAAGGAGTTAATTAGTTGACTTTATGTTGAGATTATTACATTTAATTAGATCTCAAATATGGTAGAGATTGAAAAGATAAATTGTTTTTACATTGTTTACTTTTACAGAAAACTAATTATATTGCTATTGTGTTCTTAAATTATAATGTTAGAAAATATTTTCTTTACGGAATATTTTTTGCTTGTCATGAAGGAGATAGTTTTTAATGCACTGATTGTTTGTATGTATTTATGTCTTGACAAAACTATATATAGTATTTTTTGGGATGTCTAAAGATACTTGGTATCGACATTAGAATATTAAAGTGAACTTTAGCAAAATATAAGAAATATCAGCAATTTTTATGAAATTTATTAATAGCATTTGTTGACATTAACTAAAGTGTCAGAAATTTCAATGTGACATTTTATAAATGTCACAAGTTTTGTCTTGAATTTTTTTACAAAAATTTAATCTAACTATCAGAAAGTGTAAGTGACATTACATAATGTTGAAAAAATAAATGTCATATATCTCATATCGAAATTTACTTAAATGTCAAAAATAAATGTTATATATTTCATATTGACATTTACGTGAATGTCAAAAATAAATGTCATATATATCTCATACCGATATTTACCTATATGTTGAAAATAAATGTCATATATCTCGTAATGACATTAACCTAAATATCGAAAATAAATGTCATATATCTCATACTAACATTCACCTACATGTAAAAAATAAATGTCTTATATTTCTTATAGGCATTCACATATATCTCAAAAACTAAATGTCGTAATAATTTTACCAACATCTACATATATGTTGCAAAGTAAATGACGCAAATTCTTTTCAACACTTATCTAAATGTCACAAAATAAATGTCACAAATTCATTCCGACAATTACCTAAATGTCGGAAAAATTATCGACACTAAAATATATGACATTTGGTACAAATGTAAAATAAATGTCGGTAAACAAATTTGTGACATTTAAACATCATAATACGACATTTAGAAAATGTCGTTGTATCTCCACTTTCTTGTAGTGCATTGTGCATTTTATGAAGTTATGATTATGTTGTAAAATGTGTATATATGGTTTTATCTTACATATTAGCATGTTTCTATCATCAATTGTCTGAAAGTTGCATTTTTGAAAATGTGCAAGTGTCAATAGACTACGGCATCTACGGCTCGTTGACCCACCTACGGACCGTCCTACAGGTTCGTGGTTTGGGTTAGAGACTCTTCAACAAGGGGGATAAGCTCCCACATTATGTATGGGGCTACGTCCCTAAAAGACGGGGCGTCAACAAGACCACGTACCGTCGATTGGCTTCGTATATTGGTAATGTTTTGACAGTTCTGAACCAAAAAGTTGGGTCTTCCTCAAGGACCCTTAATGTGGTTCTTGGGGAGTCGTACCCCAACGTTTCCAACAAAATATACTTGTATAGATGTTAGGAACCTCTCACGTAAATTTGAACAAAAACGGATACGTAAAACATACCAAGACACATTAGAACACACAAGTACGTCTCAAGGCCATATTTTGAACGTTCTTGGACGTTTGACCTCCAAAAACTTTCAAACTGCCTCTAAGCACTATTATTAGACATTTTAAAACTTTAAAACCTCATTAAATACATGTTAGGCTCTACGTTCACCTAGTTCATTTTAGGGACATTACACTCTCCCCCACTTGGACAACATTCGTCCTCGTATGACACTTACTTCATTTTAAACACTATCAAGAGATAAGACTCGAAACTAGCAGCTCATAACCATACACATCATAACCATTTCTCAAGAAAACACAATTAGCATGATTTTCCAATATTTTACAAAAAGGCATGCTCAGTAGATCACTAATGGAACTTTGAGTAACCTAGAATGTAGGCATGACAATATGAGAGACAAGATCATATAAACTCATTTTACAACATGAACATAACTTCATGAAAATGCACAATGCAAGGAGATCAATGAAATTCATTTTCAACAATACTCCTACACAAGATGCAACATGCTACTATAACATTATAACTTTCATACTTGAATAGAATAGAAGAGAAGAGACTACAATCTACAACCCAACTTCTCATCATACTCCCACACTTAGAAGTAACCCATAACAACTAAAGAGCGAAAAATATAACTTACCGGCATCATCTCCTGATTTTGCTCCTTTATTTTGGAGGAACTTGCTTGACCTCTCTTTCTCTAGACGCAATAGCACGACAATCCCTCACCTTATGACCATCCTTACCTCGACCAAACAACCACCAGTACCGGCTAAACATATCCCAAAGTTCCTTTTTCCACAAGTATAACAAGTAGGCTTAACATATTGAGAACCACTACAACTCTCCATCTTTAAATTAGGAGCAATAGACCCTTCTTGATTTTGAGCCCTCTTCATGAACCTAGGTTGGTTTTGCTCATTGGATCCACTCCTCTTCAAATTCCTTGATATTCTACTATGTTTTGACTCTTCAATGAATTATGCATACACCTTAAGCCTAGATAACTTCATGTCATTACGCACTATGGATTTACGACATTCTTCTTTCACAAGGGCGGCAATACCGGTCAAAAACCTACTCATCTCATCCCTAGGATTAGACACCAAGGATGGAGCATACCTAGACAACACGGTAAACTTAAAAGAATACACTTCAATACTCATATTATCTTGCCTAAGGTTAATGAAATCCATAACCTTCACCTCCCTCCTCTGACGGGGAAAGTACATTCCTAAGAAAGCCTCCTTAAACTACTCCAACTCTATGAGACCCGACTCAACCATCCTATTATCTTTCAATTGAGTTAGCCACACTTGATCAACCTCCCTCAATTGGTATGAAGCAAACTCCGCTTTCTCCCTAAAAGCCACCCCCATGGGACTCAACACATTGTACACACCATTAAGAAACTCTTGGGGATCCTCTCCCACCTTAGAACAAAGACAGATAGGAGGATTCAGCCTCACAAAGTCCCTCAAACTAAAGGTTATGGTACTCAATGTAGCATTCACCCTAGGTTCAATACCCCTAATCACATGAGTTGTCATGGCTCGGGCTAGGGAAAGGAGAGACTCTCTAATCTCTCCATTAGTCAAGTCTGGGGAAACCACCGAAACCTCATTCTTTTGACCCACAATAGGAACTTTCTCACCTTGGGGAGCTTGCACACCTTGTGGATCTTGTCCACCTAGGAGAACTTGTTCAACTTAGGGAGGAACTCCCTCATTCACTCTTTCTTCTTCAACTCTTCTCACATCCATTCTTATAGTGGTAATCTCCTATAAACACAAGAAAAGAGATTAGTAATAGAAACTTATAATCTGAACTCTATGGCACGACACTAGAATAATGAAGAAAGTGGAACTTTATCGTCCTATAGCCTCTTTATCATTGATGTGTCGCGACTCACACCGATAATCAAGACTCTACTAGATGTGGCTTTAATGAGACTTTTGGATTCATAAAGACTACTTCATAACCTTATGCTCTGATACCAATTTTATAACGACCCGAACGTATACCCTAGAAGAAAAGGTATCCTCAAGTAACCACACGGCGTATTCGACCTCTCGCAGGTCTCGCACCATCCCTTAGACATTATTCATTGCATAAACATATACGAAAAGTAGCATGGAATTAAAAATTTTCACAACATCATCTAAAAATCTCTTTTATAGAAACATAGGAAATGCTAATTCTCTCAAAACCATCTTAGACACACGAATATCTTAGGTCACGGCCCATACATCAACAAAATACAAATTATCTAAGTCTATTACAAGGTCTTTTAATAAGAAAACTAAACATAGTTATGTTCTCAAAACAATTGAGGACATACAAACTCTTGCATGAAAGAATACTTATATAAAAGCTTCACTTCAAAGGACTCCTCTCGATTGCCACCTACACCTTTAGAGATAAGAGATTATATGAAATTAGTACATTAGAATGCACTAAGTATTGTGACATGCAATAATATCATGCTAAAAAGTTATTTTTTCTTAAGTATACTTTCATGCTCATTTTAGAGAAAACTTCATAACACAAGTATAAGAAACACATTTTATACCAACTTCACATATAAGAAATCTTCCAAGTAACCCACAAATTAGCATTACATCATTTCAAACCAAATAAGCATATAACACTCCTACCAAAGGTTATCCTAAGTTAAGTTTATTCCCTATTTAGCATTCAAACTCACCACCTAAGGTTACTCTAAGATTCATTTCACTAAAATATGAAAAGATTGCCCATACACCCTCTTCAAGACTACTTAAGCAACCCTCAAAGCTACACTAGATAGGACACTTGTATTAAAACTCCATTAACTCAAGTAATAATTATTCATTAAGTCAATTAAAATTCATTTAAACATTTAGAGGACCTTGCATAACATTATTGATAAAGACATATGGAATGTACACTGTAGCACCTTCAAAGCCTACTCCTGCCATGTCTAGATAATCAAACACTAGAATGTATCCCACATGATGAGAATAGGCAATAACAAACATAGACCATAATAGCTAGGCATGGAATCTGGAGTCTTCCCTACATCGATGGAGGGTGTTTTACTTGCCACAGGTAGAACTAGGACACATCCAATGTAAGCACATGGTTAAGTAATATCAAGGGTTTCATTATACTTTAGTCTCAACTTAAGTAGAGTCACTCCACAAGCATACTCACTCGAAGTTAGACTTAGTTCTGATACAGTAGTTCAATCACAAGGGAATATGAAGAAGTACCATATTTTAGTCACGACCAAATCATAATTGTCACATTCGAAAAGTAGCCCCTAGACGTAACAAGCGTCGTCGTCCTTGGAGAGGACTAAGACTAGCCTCTTAGTATTCGCCAACATTCATAGGTTAAAAAGTGCGGAAAATTAAAACTTTTCACCTACATCTACTTCATGAGGTTTACTTAGACCTCTCGCTTACACATAATATATCAATAGCCAGTTTACTTAGACTCCTCGTATAAGAAGATTACAAAGTCTTCTACTTTTATACCACATATAGGTAACATCCATAATATAGTCTTAATCAGGATGTCTCATATTAAACCATCTATACAGAATCAAACAATATGGGCAAAGCCCTTACACAAGTGTATAAATGCCCCTTAGGGATTACAACAATATCTTGAAACAAATAGAGTGAAATTATCGTCTTTAGAATATAACAAAGAAACATAGGTAGAATAAGAACAAGGCATAATCCTCGGAACATGAGGACATACCCACACTTGGAGAATAATTCCAAGCCTTCCTTGCATATGGCCACAATCTCCTCAACGTCCAGAACCTAAAAGTTGGGGGAAAGGGGAGAAATGGGGTTAGCACATCACTTGTACTAAGTATGGGACATATGAAAACACAACATAGAAATCATGCTAAAAAGGGACATTTTATAAGAGCATGACAAGTTACTTTGAAAAGTCTTACGCACAACACAAGAACACATATAAGTCCATAGTCATATACCTCTTATGATACAAGCCTATTCAACACAAGATCAACCTACTCAAGTAAAGCCAAGTCAACATGTATATAGCATAATAGCACTCATAGTCAATACAACTCTAACATCATAGTATAACCACGAAAAATATTCATAAGATCATAACATTACAATATACGTAAAAACCCTTATACATAACCCTTCACCAAGTCTACTAGGTCAATGGTCAAGTGAAGCCCCATTACTTCACTCACCCAAGAAAACTAGGCAAAGGATCATAAATAATATCCAACTTCATCATTATAAATATTCATCCTCACATTTAGCAATATAGACCATCAACTTGAAGAATCAACATAATCATAACATATATCTCATAAGAGCATAAATATAAGAATCACTTCCTAGGATTTCTCCCAAGGCCAACTAGTGTAATGTATACGTAGAGTCCCATACCCCTACCTACACTAAGTCAAACACCATAAGTACCCCTAGTTAGGATTCACTTTATTACTTCATTTTTCTATTGGGAACATGTTTTCTTAACCGACATAGACCACATGAGCTAATGTGGAATCATCAAGGAACTCTCCACCGAAAGAAGGTGGACTACTTTCCAAGGTAGTACCAAAACATGAACATAGAATCTATGTGGATCCACTAGCTAGTATTCCTATGGGGGCAACATAGTTCAACAACTAGGAGATGTGTTTGGGTCCCTCTTTATGCTACATGCATAATAGTCTCCAATCTCATGAGTCCAATAGTGATCCTACCTTCCCTATGTGGGAAGTGACACTCCTCACTACTAGTTCACTCGATGCTAAGCTAGAGTCCCTTTTGAAATGTCTTTCATTATTAAACATAACTTAATTTAGGTCATAGGATAATAGATCCATATATATTCATAGACATTAGCTCAATAGGAATTGCATGAGAACACCTTTTATTACAACTCTCACATTTAAGATTAGCACATTAAATAACCATAATACAATAAGGCACATAGGTACTTCATAGGCAACCTTATATCAATTCATATTATGCATAATCTCATAATCATATATCAAGACATCTCAATTTCATCATCATACCAAGCCTACTTAATCAAATCAGAAGATAATTAACTTCAATTTAACTTCATCACCAATTATAAGTGAACATAATTGAACTAAAAGGTTTAAGATATCAAGACTTACTCAATCTCTTTCAAAAAGCCATCATCTTGGTCTTACCATCAACCATCCAATTCAATCCAATAATAGATATAATAACTTCAATCAATAGTAATTAACACAATAATGAAGTCAATTGTATCATTATCACCCAATTCAACACTAGTTCATAACCTAGAGTTATGGACTTGGGTAAATTTCATGATCTATTCCACCAACAAGGTTAACTCATCAAGAACTAGCATAATTGAATATACATCATAATTTAGGCATAATAATAAAAATAAACCATAACCAATACAATTTAGAAGATCAAATTCGTAATAGAAAGAAACTCACATGAAGCTCATCTTTTTTAAATCAATTTTTAGAGAACCCTTTGGAGAGAGGACTTCCAAAGGTGAACAGATCCCATACCTTGTTAATTATTGAGTACTGATGGAGAAAAGCACCCTTATTAATGCCCTAAAGATGTTGACCTAGACCGTCAATGGAGTTCTTCTTTTTGGAAGAGAGAAAGTAAAGAGAAGGAAGAGCAATTTGGGTTTGGAAATTGAGAGGTGTTAAGTGAGGTTTTAGACTTTAGGGTAGGTTATATAGTTAATTAACCTACCTAATTGACCATACCCCAATCACTAATTAACCCCCTAACTAACTAAATTAAATAAAAGAGCTAACTAAAACTCACCAGTGAAATTGCAGGCCTAACCTATGAGACCACGACCTACGGTCCGTAGGTCAGTCAATGGGCCTTGGGACCAACCGTTCTGCAGGTCCGTCGTTTTGGTGAGACTCTGCATTTGGCAAATTTTTGAAAAGTGGCTAAGTATACAACGAAAGAGGCATCCACGCCCTGTAGTCTTGCCTACGCCCCGTCAATGGCTAGCGTAGGTGGACACTACCTGAACTGTCCCATTTGACAGCTTTGGGTCAAAATGAAAGGGTCCTCTCCAAGGACCCCTAGGGTGGTCCTTTGGGAGTCGTACCCAGACGTTTTTTCCCTAAACCTATTCTAATACATTTTAGACACATTTGCACCAAATTTCATCAATTTTTGACTCCTAAACCTTGTGAAATTGAGTAAGGCACACTAGCACCTTTTGCACTAGTCTCCGAACGTCGTGGATGTTTCTTGACGTTTTGACTCTAAAACTTTGTAAATGAATTTTATGCAGTATTATTGACCTTAACACAGTGTTACAACCTTTGTACAATCATGTAAGGCTCTAGATTAGGTTTTGGACTTTCGGGGTGTTACATTATCCTCCCCCCCCCCCCTTAGGAAAATTCATCCCCGAATGACGCTAAAAAATCTTTTGAAGGGAAAGGATAGACTCAATACTAGCAGCCCAACCAACAACATACAGAATCAATATGAGTTACAACTCAAAATAACATAGTAACATGACATTTATAAAGTAACTCAAAATATCATTTACAACACATATGAGCTCAAGACCACAACTTAGGAACTACCTTCTCAATAAACAACATGAGCTCAACACAACATATAGAGTCAGTTATGCCAAAGTTTCTTTCAGAATATATCAATCAATCTCATTTCATAAAGGCAACGACATACCAAGTACACAATAAGTGCAAAAACAAGCAAAAGAGCATTTTCACATGAAACTTTTTTTTAGCAAAAACCTTCATCATAAATATGCACATCTTTGCAAAACAAGTCAATTTCAATTTATTTATCATTTATATTATTAGTAGGAACAACTAACCTTCTTCAACAAAGAGATGAGGGTAATGGGACTTCATGTCGGCCTCGGCCTCCCATGTTGCTCCCTCAACTAGATGGTTCTTTCATAACACCTTTACGGAAGCCAACCCCTTGTTCCTTAGATTCTTCACTTGTCTATCAAGGATTTCAACCGGAACCTCCTCATAGGAGAGGTTCTCTTCTACACCTAGACCTTCAATAGAAAGAATGGACTCGGGATCACCGATTCACTTCTTAAGAACGGAAATATGGAACACCCTAAGACCCAAAGACAATTCACTAGGTAATCTCAACTCGTATGCAACCTTTCCAACCCTTTGCAAAATTTCATAAGGACCCACATAACGAGAACTCAACTTTCCTTTCTTGCCAAATCTCACCACTCCTTTCATGGGTTACATTTTTAGATAAACCTTATCACCCTCTTCAAATTCTAAGTCCCTTCTTCTATAGTCGGCATGAGACTATGCCGGCTATAGGTTGTTTGAAATTGGTTCCTTATTATATAAACATTCTCCAAAGTCTTATAAATCAATTCGGGACCCAAGAGTTAAGACTCGCCCACTTCAAACCATCCAATTGGAGATTTACATCTCCTACAATACAAGGCCTCGAAGGGAGCCATATATATAGTTGAATGGTAACTATTGTTATAAGAAAACTCAACCAAAGGTAAATGTTTATCCCAATTCCCCTTGAAACTAATTATACAAGATCTAAGCATATCCTCAAGGGTTTGAATAGTACGCTCCGCTTGACCATCCATTTGGGGATGAAAAGTGTTGCTTAACTTCACCTTTGTACCCAACCCCTTTTGGAATGACCTCCAAAACCTAGACGTGAATTATGCACTCCTATCCGATATGATGGATAACGGAATACCATGGCGACACACAATCTCATCTATGAAGATCCTTGCATAATCCTCCGTTGAGTATGTGGACTTGAAGGGTATAAAATTAGCGGATTTGGTCAACCTATCCACAACCACCCATATAGATTCAGGTTGCTTTTGTGTCCGAGGCAAACCTACCACAAAGTCCATATTTATGTCTTCCCACTTCCAAGTGGGAACTTGTATTTCTTGAAGTAAACCATATTTGGTGCTCGACTTTCACTTGTTGGCAAATTGGACATTTTGCAACAAATTCTGCTATGTCTCTTTTTAAACCTTCCCACCAAAACATTTCTCTAAGGTCATGATACATCTTTGTAGAGCCCTCATGAATCGAATAACGGGAACCGTGAGCTTCCTCAAGAATACAGTTTCTCAAGTAATCAACATTGGGCACACACAACCATCCTTGATACTTCAAGACACCATCCTCCCCTAAGTAGAATGACTCATTAAGCTTACCAAGAACCGATTCCTTCAACTCCATCAAAGGTTGATCAAGGTGTTGCTTAGACTTCACCTCAACTACCAATGATGTTTCATAGTTATGATGGACCATAAAACCACCATTTGGAGAATCTTCCAGTCTAACACCCAAATGAGCCAACCTATGAACATCTTTAACTAGTCCTTGCTTGGCTTCTTATACATTATACACAGTACCCATGGTCATACGACTTAGACCATCCGCAACCACATTGGATTTTCCGGGGTGGTCGAGAATACTCATGTCGTAATCTTTCAATAATTCCAACCACCTTTTTTTTTGAAGATATCACTCCTTTTGAGTAAACACATATTGAAGACTCTTTTGGTTGGTATACACATTAACATGGACACCATACAAATAATGCCTCCATATTTTCAAGGCAAATACTACGATCGCAAACTAAAAATCATGAGTTGGATAATTCTTCTCATGCAACTTAAGTTGTCTAGAAGCATAAGATACTTATTTGTCATGTTACATAAGGACACACCCTAAGGCCACTCGGAATGCATCACAATATAAAACAAAGTCCTTCGTACCTTCTGGTAAAGTCAACACCGAAGGAGAAGTAAGCTTATCTTTTATGATTTGGAAGCTTCTTTCACATGCCTCCGACCACTCAAATTTCATACTATTTTGGGTCAAGGTAGTCAAGAGAGATGCAATGGACGCAAAACCATCCACAAATCTCCTATAATATCTTGCTAGAACAAAAAACCTTCTAATGTCAATTGGAGTCAATGGTCTAGGCCATTCTTGACCGCCTTGGTTTTCCTTAGATCGACCTCAACTCCCTCACTAGAGATGATATGAACAAGAAATGCCACCTACCTCTACAAAAACTCACATTTGCTTTGCTTAACAAATAATTGGTTTTGCTTAAGCACTTGCAACACCACTCTCAAATGAATCATGTTCTCACCCTCATTTTTCGAATATACCAAGATTTCGTCAATGAAGACAATGACAAATGAATCTAGGTAACCTAGAAACACCTTATTCATGAGGTCGAGAAATGCTACTGGGGAATTAGTGAGACCAAAGGTTATTACTAAGAACTCATAGTGATCGTATCTAGTTCGAAATGCCATTTTTGGTATATCCTTACCTCTCAACCTAAGTTGGTGATACCCCAATCTCAAGTCAATCTTAGAAAAGTTGCTTGCCCCTTGGAGTTGATCAAACAAGTCGTCTATCCGAGGGAGAGGATACTTGTTCTTATTAGTGACTTTATTGAGTTGGCGATAATCAATGCACATTTTAAGGGACCCATCCTTCTTCTTCAAAAACAATACCGGAGCACCACATGGAGAAATACTAGGTCTAATAAAGCCTTTTTCTAGCATTTCTTTGAGTTGAGCCTTCCTATCATTCAATTTGGCCAGAGCCATCCAATAAGGAGGAATTGAAATAGGGTGGGTATTCGGTAGCAAGTCGATACGAAAATCAATTTCTCGTTAGGATGGGATTCTGGGAAGATCATTAGGAAAGACCTCCGGAAATTCCCTTACTACAGGGACTTACTCAATGGGAGGATTTTAGTAGTCTAAATCATTGACTCTTAATATATGGTATAAACACTATTTTGAAATCATCTTACAAGCCTTTATACAAGATATGATACGACCTTTATGACTAGAATTTCCTCCCTTCCACTCTAAGACGGATTCATTTGGAAAATTGAACTTGACAATTTTAGTTCTACAATCAATGGAAGCAAAACAATCATGCAACCAATCCATCCCCAAAATGACATCAAAATCGACCATATCAAGTTCTACTAATTCGACATGAGTAATTCTATTGGGAAACATTATAGGACAATTTATGTATAGTCTCTTTGTAACCACCGGCTCACCTACCGGGGTAGTTACCATAAAAGGTTCATTTAGAATATCGGGCAAAATATCAAACTTCCTAGCTATTAAGGGAGTAACAAAAGATAATGTAGCACCTGAATCAACTAAAGCATATACATCAATAGAGAATACTTGTATCATACCGGTCACCACATCGGGAGAACTCTCTTGTTCACCCCTAGAGTGAAGTGAATAAAAGCAATTCTTCTTTGGAGCATCCACATTAGAACCACTAGCTTGAGCTTGCCCACTTCCTTTGTCTTGCCCCTTCAAATTAAGGAAATGCCTAACCTTGTGGCCACTTTTGACACACCCAAAGCAATTGTCTGTCCCAACAATGCAATCACCATAATGCTTCTTGCCACACTTTCCACAAGTTGGCTTCTTACATGGTGAGCTAGAACCTCCTCCATTTTGAGACTTAGATTTATACACCCTATCATTATGAGCCTTGGGAAATTTGGAAGGAACTTGATTGGAAAACATCTTCTTGAATCTAGGCTTGTCTTGAATTTCCAACCTCCCCTTTGAAGCACCACCACCACAAGACTTGACCCTCTTGTCCTCTATATTCCTTCTCCTTAACCTAGTTTGTTCCACTTGTTAAGAATGAACCATGAGAAGAGAAATATTCATATTATCAGGAAGCATAGCCGAACGACATTCTTTAACGAAGTCTTTGGACACCCTAGAAGAAAATGACTTATCTCATCCTTTGGGTTAGACACCAAGGATGGAGCATACTTTGACAATTTTAAAAATTTCAAGGAATAGTAAAGTACACTCATACCTCCTTGACGAAGGTTGATGAATTCTTCAACCTTATATTCCCTCAACTCTCTAGGAAAGAACCTATCAAGGAAAGCCCTCTTTAAGATCGCCCAAGTCACCGGACCACCCCTTAGTGTGCTATTACCCTTCCATTGCACGTACCAAGTTTGGGTAACACCCATAGCATAGAGAATATTATAGGTCTCATCCAGGAAATCTTCAGGGTCCTCATCCGACCTCGACCCGAAGAACATAGGTGGACTCTTTCTAGTAGAGTCTCTCAACCGAGAGGCCATAGTGTAAGCATGTTGAGGCACTCGAGGTCCAACCTCCCTATTCGCTTGGGATGTCATAGATTGGACTTGAGAAGTGACGACATTAGCTTGAGAGGTCATGGCTTGGGCAAAATTGAGAAAAGCTTCCCTATCTCCATTGTTCATCGGTGGAGGAACAACTAGAACTTGATCACCCATAGACACTTATTCAAGTGGAGGCACTTGGTTGTTTTGTGGTGGCACTTGGTGCTCTTGAGCCCCCACATTAACAATCTCTTCCTCAGCTCTTCTAGAAGCTGCTCTTCAAGTATGCATACCTATAACCACGATGCAGGGTTTAGCTGAAAGCACATAATAAGACTCTAGAGGCACGACATAGGAATACAAGAAGATGAGAGTTTCCTAAGCATCACATAGTCTCTCATTCATAAGTGTGACACATTTCATAATTATGAATAATAATCAACATAGACGTGGTTTAATGAGACATCAACTATAAATATATTCAACCTCATGCTCTGATGCCAATTTTATCACATTCGGGAAGTACCCCCTAGAGGTAACCAGCATCATCATCCTCGAAGAGGACTAAGACTAGCCTCTTAGCATTCGTCATAACATTCATAGGTTAAGAAGTGCGGAAAAATAAAACTTTTCATCTACATCTACTTCAAGAGGTTTACTTAGACTTCTCACTTAAACATAATATATTCATAGCGAGTTTACTTAGACTCCTCGTATAAGAAGATGACATAGTCTTCTACTTTTATGCCACATATAGGTAACATGCATAATATAGTATTATTAAGGATGTCTCATATAAAACCATCTATACAGAATTGAATAATATGAGAAAAGCCCTTACACAAATATATACATGCAACTTAAGGATTACAACAATATATTGAAACAACTAGAGTGAAATGATCGTCTTTAGACTATAACAAAGAAATATAGGTAGAAGAAGAAAAAGGGATAATCATCGAAACATGAGGACATACCCATACGTGGAGAATAATTCCAAGACTTCCTTGCAAATGACCCCAATCTCCTCAAATTCCGGAACCTAAAATATTGGGGGAAAAGGGAGAAATGGGGTTAGCACATCACTTGTACTAAGTATGGGACATATGCACACACAACCTAGAAATCATGCTATAAAGGGACATTTTATAAGAGCATACTAAGTTAATTTGAAAAGTCTTATGCACAACACAAGAACACATATAAGTCCATAGTCATATACCTCTTATGATACAAGCATATTAAACACACAACCTACTCAAGTTAACCCTAGTCAACATGTATATAGCATAATAGCACTCATAGTCAATAAATCATAACATCATACTAAAACCACAAAGCATGTTCATAAGTCCATAACATTACAACATACGTAAAATTCCTTATACATAACCTTTCACGAAGTCTACTAATGCAATGGTCAATTGACGCCCCATAAACTCACTCAACCAAGCAAACTAGACAAAGGATCATAAATAATGTCAAACTTCACATATCATATTAGTGTAAATATTCATCCTCGCATTTAGCAATATAGACCATCAACATGAAGAATCAACATAATATAATATATATCTCATAAGAGCATAAAACATAAGAATCACTTCCTAGGATCTCTCTCAAGGCCAACTAGTTTAATGTATAGGTAGAGTCTCATACCCCTACCAAGACTAAGTCAAACCCATTAAGTCCCCCTAGTTAGGATTCACTTTATTAATTTATTTTACTTTTGGTAACATCTTAACTTAACTGGCATAGACCACATGAGCTGATGTGAAATCTAGTGTAATAGAACCCTACACCGAAAAAAGGTGGACTACATTCCAAGGTAATATCAAAACATGAACATAAAATCCATGTGGATCCACTAGCTAGTATTCCTATGGGAGCAACATAGTTCAAGAACTAGGAGATGTATTTGGGACCCTCTTTATGCTACATGTATTATAGTCTCAAATCTCATGAGTACAATAGTGATCCTACCTTCCCTATGTGGGAAGAGACACTTCTCACTACTAGTTCACTCGGTTCTAAGCTAGAGTCCATTTTGAAATGTCTTTCATTATTAATCCTAACATAATTTAGGTCATAGGAGAATAGCTCCATATATAGTCATAGTCATTAGCTTAATAGGAATTGCATGAGAACACCTTTAATTACCACCCTCACATTTGAGATTAGCACATTAACATCACCATAATATAATAAGGCACATAGGTACTTCATATCCAACCTTATATTATTTCATCTTAAGCATAATTTCATAATTAGATAATCAAAACATCTCAATTTCATCATCCTACCTAGCATTATTAATCAAATCACAAGATAACTTCAATTGAACTTCATCACAAAGTACAAGTCATCATAATTGAATTAAAAGGTTTAACATATCAAGACTTACCCAATCTCCTTCAAAAAGCCATCATCATGGTCTTACAGTCAACCATCCGATTCAATCCAGTAATAAATGTAATAATATCAATCAATATTAATTAACACAATAATGAAGTAAATTGCATCACAATCACCCAATTCAACACTAGTTCATAACCTAGGGTTAGGGACTTGGGTCAATTTCATGATCTTTTCCACAAACTAGGTTAAATAATCACGAACTAGCATAATTGAATCATAGTAAATCATAATCTAGGCATAATAATCAAAAGAAACCATAACAAATACAATTTTTAAGATCAAATTCGTAATAGAAAGAAACCCACATGAAACTCATTTTTTTGAAATCAATTTTGGAAGAACCCTTTGGGGAAAGGAATCCCAAAGTTGAAAGTATATCATACCTTGTTAATTGTTGAGGATTGATGGATAAAAGCACCCTTCTTTATGCCCTAAAGACCTTGACCTAGCCCTTCAATGGATTTTTTCTCTTTGAGAGAGAGAAAGTAGAGAGACGGAAGAGCAATTTGGGTTTGGGAATTGAGAGGTGTTAAGTGAGCTCTTAGACTTAAAGTAGGTTATATAGTTAATTAACTAATCTATTTAACCAACCCCTAATAACTAATTAACCCCCTAACTAACTAACTAAATTAAATGAGCTAGCTAACACTTATGGTAATATTACAAGCCTGACCTACGAGACAACGATCTACGGTCCGCAGGTCAATCGACGGGCCTTTGGACCAACCGTCCTGCAGATCCGTCATTTTTTTCAGAGACCCCGTCGTCTCACCTATGCCCCCCCCCCCCCCCCACCACCACCACCACCACGTCAATGGCAAGCGTAGGTGGACATTGCCTGAACTGTCCCATTTTACGACTTTGGGTCCAAATGAATGGGTCCTCTCCAAGGACTCCTAAGGTGGTCCTTGTGGAGTCTTACCATAAAGTTTTGACTCTAAACCTATTTTAATACATGTTAGACACCTTTCCACCAAATTTCATCAATTTCCGTCTCTTAAAACCTTGTGAAATAGACTAAGGCAAACTAGAGAGAATTAGGTCAACATAATTCAAGACATATACTTCACAATATAGAGAGAATGAGGTCAACATACCATCATTTCATCAAGAACACCTCCAATCCATAGCCATTCCAACAAATTCAATTCACATAGGCTCTTACCAATAGAAATGCACACTAATTAAATCTAATAATCAAACAATACAACGAATCAACTTAAAACAATATGAAAATTACCAAAACATAATTTCCTTATTTTGTCTCTAATATGGGTGATTTGATCATTGCTTAATTCTATAGCGCAAAGTAATCTACACAATAATCCAATACAATTAAGCCTTAATCAAATCACCCATATTAGAGCCAAAATAAGGAAATCATTATTTTGAATCGGTTCATCGAGTTTTTGACTTAGAATAATCAAATTTACATTAATTGAATCATAAATCATTGATTCAAAACATTTTGTGAATGAACCCATGGCTAGAATTTAATTTAGAAGTTAATGCTTTGACAATGTCTTGAAAAAGCCTTTTGAAGTTTGGACCCGTGAATAAAGATAGTTCAAGGATAAAAACATACCTTGATTGATGAAAAAACACGAAAATTATGAAGATTTTTTGGAGAAATCAAGCTCCAAGCTCCAACCTTCCTTCAAGCTTCAGTGTAGTTCTAGAGGATTCTTCTTTGGGGTTTGAGTTTTTATTTTGAAAAATGAACTTAAATTTATGGTAAATACTTTTAAAACCACTTAACATACATAAAATTACCTTAATTAACCTCCCATTTAATTTATATAAAGCTAGGTGAAATACTTAGATTACCACTAGCTAGGCCGAGACCCTAAAAAAATCTGCATATGTCAATTGACGACAGCATCTACGACTCGTCGATTAACCTATGGACCATCTTGAAAGTTAGTGGTTTGGGTCAGAGACTCTTCTACAAGTCCAAACTATGTATAGGTCTACGCCCCGAATGACGGGGTGTCGAATAAACCACGTTCTGTCGATTGGCTTCTTTGGTTGGGACTGTTTTGACAGTTTTGAACCAATAAGTTGGGTCCTCCTCAAGGACCCTTAGGGTGGTCCTTCTGGATTCATGTACAAATATATACCACCTTAATACACTTGTATAGATGTAAGGAACCTCTCACGTCAGTTTGAACCAAAACAGACACGTAAAACATGCAAAGACACACTAGAACACATATGCACGTCTCAAGGCATCTTTTGAACATCTCGGACGTTCTTCGACGTTTGACCTCCAAACACTTTAAAACATTAAACACTTCCTCTAAGGAGTATTATTAACTATTTTAATACTTTAAAA
Source organism: Solanum sitiens (assembly GCA_016801875.1). Taxonomy (NCBI): domain Eukaryota; kingdom Viridiplantae; phylum Streptophyta; class Magnoliopsida; order Solanales; family Solanaceae; genus Solanum; species Solanum sitiens. Next base: position 1,968,175 of record JABWTJ010000287.1, read on the forward strand.
CATCATGAAACACATTCTAGTTTTACCTAGTTCATTTTAGGGACGTTACAGTTCTTATGTGAAAGTTATGTTTCATGATATGGTATGTCCCTATGAATGTTTGTGGTTGATGTGATTAAAGTTTTATGAATGTTCACCTTGTTGAACTTAAGGTGATACTTTGGAATGAATGGTGGAATGGGACACTATTCATGGATTGCACTAAGTATTACTTAAGGGTTGCTTTAGGTAAAAGAGTTAAGGTTAAAAGGAAAATAATGGAGATTATGAGTGTGTCTTAAATGTGATAAATGGATATATGGGTTGTTGTGAATGGTATTCCATGTATATATGATGTATGTGAACTATATTTTGCTTATTGTATCATATGCTATGATGTTTCTTTGAAAGTCATGATGCATTGTTTCTAACTAAATGTCCTCCTTAAAGCATGTTTTCGCATGGTTATCATACCTAGTGAATTCTTGTACTAATACCATTCGACTTCATATTCTTACACCAACTGTAGGTGGTGATGGATAAAGAATCTTTTCAAGAATGAAGATCTTAGATTACTATTCCCAAGTTTGAGTGTGTCCTTAATGATTCAAGGACCTTCATCTGAAGAGCTTATTTAAGTTTTTGTAATAGTATAAAATATTCTTTTGTATTGTTAAGGGTCGTGTCCCTATTCTATTGAAGTCGAGTCTAAGATGGCAAGATGAGACTTAGTGTCCTAACTATGTAGTAATGGTTTTAAATGAAATGATCTTTAGTCTTGTGATATGGGATGAAATTTTTTTAAATTTACCGCTAATTTTATGACAATGCGATGAATGAATGCTAAGGGCTTGTATAACACCTTTGAGAGGTCAAGTACGGCGTGTTACTTCTAGGTGGTATTCTCCGGTCGTAACATTGTTGGTCATCAGAAATTATAGACTTGATAGAGCTAGAAATGCTTGACTTTGTTATTGATATGGAGATGGATTGTTGGAAGCCTTGTTATGCCAATGTCTACTACCGAGAGAAGATTGTTAGATTTCAGTTCCCTGGCTTGATTGCGAGACTTAGAGTTTGATAGAGAAAATTGTGTTTTCTAGAAAGTATTGCCTAGGAAGGGTATCATGTGGTTCTCAAGAACAATAAGTCGAGTCCAGTTTATGTAAGGCCATGCAATATTATTTGGAGGATTCATAGAGTGGCGTACGAGCTTGATATTCCTTCAGAATTGTAAATGGTCCATCTAATTTTCCATGTATCTATGTTGTAGAAGTGTATTGAAAATGATTCATGGATTATGCACGTTGAGTGTATTCGTGTCTCTAAGGAATTATCGTATGTTGGGGGTTAGTGGCTATGTTGGATTGGCAGGTAAGAATGATTTGGACTAAAGAAGTGGTTTCTGTGAAAGTGTTACGGAGAAATAACAATGTTGAGGAAATAACTTGAGAAGCGTAGGAGGAAATAAGGAAGGAGTACCCCAACTATTGATGACTTAAGCTTAGTTGTGTTTCATTATTTCACAATTATTCCTTTACACAAATGTTGTTTATATTGCTTGTCGCAAGCTAGATATGCATAGCCTTGTAATTGTATTTTTTTAACTATATTTAAGATTTTTTGTCATAACCGTGGAGCTCCCCCTAGAAGTAACATGACGTACTTGACCTCTCGGAGGTCTTATACAAGTCCATAGTCATCATTCATCGCATCATCATAGTAAATTTAGAGGAAAATTTAAAACATTTCATGGCACATCATCTGCTAGAATCATCGTTTCATATATATAAAATATAAGTCATAATACATAGTTAGACTCTAAGTCTCTTTTGTCATCTTAGACTCAACATCAATAGAGTAGAATAGGGACACGACCCTTAGTAATATAAAATAATAATATAACTATTACATAACTTTGAATAAGAACTTTGACATAGACAATCCTTTAATCTTAAGGACTCTTTTTAATGAGCTTGGGAAACATCTATCAAGCCCTCACTTTAGAGACATCCTTTAAGCATCCATTACCTTCACTTTGTGTAAGAAGATGAAGAAGAATGGTGTTAGTACAAAAATGCACCAAGTATGGCAACCATGGAAAAACATGCATTTAAAAAGGACACTTTTGTTAGAAACCATGCAACATGCCTTTTTATATAACCTTCATAAACATTTGCACTCTTACACAATATAACTCATATACTCCATATAGGCATAGACACTATTCATGAAAACACACCAACTCAGATATATTGCCTTCACATATAGACATGTACAATGGTCACAATATCACATAAGCCACATAATTCATTTAGGGCTCATTTAGTATTTCATAACATTATTCTTCCTTTTACCTTATGTCTTTTACCCCCAATTAACCCTCTAGTAATACTTGGCGCAATGCATGAATTGTGTCCCATTTTACCATCCACACTCAAGTATCACCTTAAGGTCACCAAGGTGAATATTCACATAACCTTCATTAACATCAAACACATATGAATATTTCATAAAGGCATAGCAAATCATGACCATACAAGCTTCACATAAAACTCAACATAATGTGTGAACCTCATATAAGATTTATTCCAAGACATCATGTAAGTGACTACCAGTAATAACATAAGAGGAAATAGTCAACAATAGTATACTTAGACTTCACTTCATAAGGACTTAAGAAGACTTCACTCACAATCCCTATCTAAGCCTACTAGTGCAATGTACATGTGAAGTCCCATAACTTCACACATACTCTAGTAAACTCACAAAGAGACCATAGCATACCATTTACTTCATAAATCATCAAGACAAGTATAGACAACTTCATACATGTCAAGTAAGACCTTCATCATAGAGTCAATAATACAAACATTTTGCATATAAGGTAAGACCTCATCATATAGACACAATCATACAATTAGGTCATATCATAATACCATGCATATAAGACATATACATATCATATACATATACATATACAATTCCCTTCACGAGCTACTTGTGCAATACATAGGTAAAGTCACAAACCCTCACCTACACTAAGCAACTTCCATTAGGTTATCCTTGTTAGGGTTCATTACTTCACTTCCATTGTCCATTTTACTTCCATTGACAATAAGACCACGTAAGCCAAACATGGAATTTGGTGTCATCCCCTCACACCAAAAGAGGGTATCTTACTTGCCAAGGTAAGACATAAGGATCATTCTAGCGTTTTAGGTGGATCCACTAGCTAGTTCACATAGGGTAACATAGTCATGGAAACTTGGAGGTACACATGGAAACTGTTACATCCGGAAAGTAACCCTTAGACGTTATTGGCCTCGTCGTCCTCGGAGAGGACTAAGACTAGCCTCTTAACATTCATCATTACATTCATAGGTTAAAAAATGCGGAAAATTAAAAGATTTCATCTACATCTACTTTATGAGGTTTACTTACACCTCTCGCATACACATAATATATTCATAGCTAGTATATTTAGACTCCCCGTATAAGAAGATTACATAGTCTTCTACTTTTATGTCACACAAACACACACACACACAAACACACACACACACACACACACATATATATATATATATATATATATATATATATATATATATATATATATATATATATATATATATATATAAGATACACAATATTGTTTTAAAAGGGATATCTCATATTAAACCATCTAAACGAAATTGAACAATATGGGCATAAGACCTTACACAATGTATAAATGACACTTAGGGCTTACAAAAATATCTTGAAACAAGTAGAAGGAAATGATCGTCTTTAGAGTATAACAAACAACATAGATAGAGTAAGAACAAGGCATCATCCTCGAACTTGAGGACATACCATGGCCACTATATCCTCAACAATTGGAACCTAAAATGTTGGGGAAAAAGCGACAAATGGGTTTAGCACATCACTTGTACTAAGTATGGAATCATATGCACATACAACATATAAATCATGCTAAAACGAGACATTTTATAAAAGCATGTCAAGTTACTTTTAAAAGTCTTATGCACAGTACCAGAACACATATAAGTCAATAAGAACATATTCTTAAGTCTGGACCATGTACAATACAAGACCAACAATATCAACTCTAGTCAAGTCAACATGCATATCAACATAATTGAACACATAATCAAGGCAACTCTATCATCAAGTTATAATATCAACAAGCATGAATAAGAATTCTTGACATTATCACCTAAGCAAGACCATTACCCATAACCCCCATTAAATTGACCAGTGCAATGACTAAGTAAGACCCCATAACCCTACTCAATCAAGAAAACCAAACAAGGACTACAAGCAATGCCTAAATTTTCATACCATAACATCAAGAATAGTCATCATCATATTTAACAATGGAGACCAACAACATATTCATAAGTGAAACAAATATTACATAGTGTCATTAACTTGTAAGATCAACATATATATATATATATATATATATATATATATATATATATATATATATACATATCGTTTATATTTATAAGCACATAAGTACCTCAGAACATCTTTCTAAGACTTCCCTCAAGGCCAGTCCCATACCGCTACCTAGACTAAGTCAAAACCCTTAAGCATCCTAGTTAGAGTTCACTTTATTACTTCATTTTTTTTTTTTGGAAATATCTTGCCTTAACTGACATAGACCACATGAGCTAATGAGAAATCCGATGTTGTGGAACCTTACACCAAAATAAGGTGGACTACTTGACAATGTAGTACCAAAAAATGAACATAGGATCTATGTGGATCCACTAGCTAGTATTCCTATAGGGGCAACATAATTCAAGAACTAGGAGATGCTTTTGGGACCCTCTTTATGCTACATGCATTATAGTCTCCAATCTCATGAGTACAATAGTTATCCTACCTTCCCCATGTGGGAAGGGATACTTCTCACTTCTAGTTCAGTCGCTGCTAAGCTAGAGTCCCTTTTGAAATGTCTTTCATAAATAATCATAACTTAATTTAGGTAATAGGGTCTATCCCTTATATAGTCATAGTCATTAGCTCAACAGGAATTGCCTGAATAGGTATTTTCAATACAATTCAAACATGTGAGGTTAGTACATTTAGCTCACCATACCATAATAAGGCACATAGGCAAGTCATCACCAATCTTATATCAGTACATCCTAGCCAACTACTCACAAGCCATAAATCAATACATTTCAATTCAACAACATACCAACCTTAATCAATCTTATCATAAGGTATACTTCAATAGAACTTCATCACTAAACACAAGTAATCATTATTGAAGTAAAGGTTTGAGATCACAAGACTTACCCCAATCTCCTTCACAATGCATCATCAAAGGTTTTTGTCGCGACCCGAGACCCCATCCTAGAAGTTAGGGCACAATATCAGATTATGACCGGCGTACTCGACCTCTCGGAGGTCTCATACGAGCCTTTCATATCATTCATCGCATATACATAATGAAAAGTAGTGCGGAATTAAAACTTTTCATAAAACAATATCATAGTGTTTAAAAACTCTTTGAATATAAAAGTAATAGGAAATACTAAGTCTCAATCTCATCATCTTAAGACACAAGAGTCTTTGGGACACGGCCCATACGAAATACAAAACATAGTACTATTAAGTCTATTACAATACTTCAATAGAAACATAAAAGACATATATGCCCTCGAGTCAAGTGAGGACATACTTCAACTTCTCTTGAACGATCTTATAATCCAAGTCTTCTTCCCAAAAGCTCTTCCCCTACAAAGAACTATATAAATAGATAAAAGCATGGAATTAGTACAACCACATATACTAAGTATGGCTTATGCATAAAATCATGAAAACGGACATTTATTAGAAATATGAATCTTTTCATTTACATATCGTAATATCATCATAAGAACAACATTTATCAACTTAGAATCACGTAAGAAAACATTTAAACAACTTAACACATTTTAGAGATCACTTCAGAGTAACCTCCCTTCACTGTTACAATGAAGCTTTCATACTCCTTTTAAGACACTTCCTAGCATGTAGTCTTCTCACTAAAGCTATCCTAAGATTCACTTAAGTCACAAAAAAGAGACCGCCCATACACACTCTCTAGATGTGCCTAAACGATCCTTAAGATTACTCATAATGAGACACATACATACCTACAATACATCAACATACAAGACATACATAATATGACAATCTCCTCTACCAAGGCTATCAAAAGACTTACTTAAGTATTCCTAGAAGAGAAAACCCATACACCCTCTTCAAGGCTACCTAAATAATCCTTAAGACTTTCTAAGTTTAGATCATGTCAAACATAACAAGCAACTTCCCTAACTAGAGTCATTCTCAAGACTTCGATAGATGAGACATGAAGAGATCATCCTTTATGCCCTCTTCGCACTTTAACTAAGGAATCCTTAAGTCACTTTAGATTTGGTACTTATTCATTTATATACTTTATATCATTAATTCATTAGTTCAGTAGTTCATTTAAGAGACATATATCACATAAAGGACATTCAAATAATAGTCTTGGACAAGACCTAGGGACTCTTACTAACATCTTCAAAGCCTATTGAGCAATGTCTAGATAGCGTCCCATACCACCACCTAAACCTCATAGAACTTCTATAATGCTAATAGGTATCCCATATGATGAGAATAGGCAATAACCGACATAAACCATGGTAGAAAAAACATGGAATCCGAAGCTCTATCCTACTACGATGAGGTTGTTCTATTTGCCAATGGTAGAACTTAGACACATCCCATGTCGGCACTTGGTTAAGGAAATATGAAGGGCATACTTTGTAATCTAGTCTCATTCTTTAACTAGAAATACTTCCCTTACCATACTCACTCGGTGCTAGCCTTCGTTCTCAAAGATTAATTCACTATAAGTTTCATACAAATGGGTCCCATATCAAGTTCATGACCCAATTACATTTACACTACCAAAGCAAGGTCCATTAGGGCTATCTCACTATGGCGACAAGAAGCTCATCATGACTTTCCTAAGGATTGATATGATGCCATTCCTGCCAATCAACCTTAAGTCCATCATTCATTACATGAAGGATACCATTATGGCTTTCGACTTCAAGTTTCATAAGCTTACCACTAGGTTCAAGGTTTGACATAAAGGACCCTCTTATAATCATTCAAGGTCTCACCTAACATTCATTCATTCAAGACTAAGACACTTTAGGTTCGTAATTCAAGATATCACATATTCATATTCATACAAGCATTAAGTAAGAGGCACAAATCTACCTAAACAAGACGCAATATACTTCACATTTAGCATATATAGCATGCATTCTTTAGACACTTAGTAATGACCCTAAACATACTTTAGCCAGCATATTCATTACCTTAACATCCTCATCATAAAAATTATAGACTCATATAGCCGGGTTAGGAAAAACCATGTATCAACTCTAAGACTACTCACTTAACACATAGTCATAGCATAACATGATTACCTAAATATCATCAATAGACTATCACATACTTTCACATGTAAGTAGATATGATCATACATCACCTAATCAACTGCACACAAATCCATATAACTTCAAGTAGTGCCGACAAGGCCATAATCAACAATATACTTAAAATAACGCCGACAAGGTCACATCAATTCACATAACACCGCCACCATATGTGGACCAAACCAATCATAACATAATTGAAATCTAATTAAAATAAATTAAAAGGAATAGGGAAGCCTACCACCTCTTCATCCTCAACACTTCAAGCCAATACCAAATCATCCAATTTGACATCATAAGGCCCTTACCCATGACCATGAACATCAATTCAATAGACAAACTATAATACTCAATGAAATCTAAGTCAATTCAATATAGATTCAAAAATCTAATACCAATTAGACATCAATAGAATACAATTCTTATATCATTAGAAAACCAATAAGAAACTACACATGAATTCATAAACATTAGACCAATATCAAGTAACCCATAAATTAGTCAAAAACTAGGGTTTATCAACTACATGGGTTCATAGGTTAATTGAGTTTAAATAACCTTAATAACAACAATTCAATCACTAAACAATGATTAAAAACCCTTAATTCAAGAACCCATGGTAGATCATGAAATAGGTAAATTCATCATTTGAAAAAAACTTTAGAAAACATCTTTGAAAGTTGGGCTCCTAGATGAAACGAGTTTCAATGATCTAAAGCCATACCTTAAAAATGCTAATCTTTCAATTTGATGAAGAATATCCACTCATATCACCAATTCAAGCTCTTCCTTGAGTTTTAACTTTAATGGAGTCTTGGGGAATTTGTAATGGATTTTGGGTTTTGATTTTGAAGAATGAAATCTTCTAAGTATTAAAGACTTAAATACATGTCAAAAATACCCAAAAGAACCCTTAGGAACCGCCAATTCTCTTATTTGGAAGTGGGGTGAAATTACAAGTTCACCCCTTAACTTGGCAGTGCACCTGCATGGAGGGACAGCACCATCGACGGTTGTACATCGATGGTCCGTCCCTTGACAAACGGACCGTCCTGCTGGTCTATGTTCTGGGAAAGAGACTTGTCAAAGGCTCCTTTTCCCCAGCGAGTAAGTGTCAACCAACGGTTGCCCATCGATGGGACGTAGGTGCACACACGGGCCGTCCTGTCCACCATTTATGGGTTCAGATTCTTGGAACTGGTATCTTAGCTCCCCAGGCTAAGTACCAAATGACTCCCACCACCTACGGGGCGTCGACCAGGCCAGTGGACGTCGATTCCCATCCGTAGGTGGGACTGCCTTGGGCAGTTTTGGCCACCAACGTGGGTCCTTCCTCAAGGACCCTTGGTTGATCCTTGGGGATGCTTGGTCAGATGTTTCCAACCCAAACATGACCGTATACGAGTTTAGGACCTATCACATGAATATCACTCAAAATGAACACGTAAAACTCGACGAAACATGCCTAGACACAGAAGGTCATTTCTAGGCACATCTTTCGAACGTCATGGACGTTCTTGAGTGTTTTACCTCCAAACTTCTCAAAACTTGAATCACTACCTATAAACATCATCTAAGCTCATTTAAGGACCTTAAAACCTCATTAATCACACATAAGCACATAGGACCACATATGAGGCACTTATGTGACTTAGTCGTCGAACGTCTTGGTCGTTCCTTGACATTTGACTTCCAATGCACCTAATACTTTAGACACTGCCTCTATACCACATAATAGACCCTATTATGAACTTATACCACATTGACCACAATGTTAGGCTCTACTTCACCTATGTCATTTTCGGGGTCTTACATTCTCCCCCACTTGAACAATATTCGTCCTCGAATGACACTTGCCACTCTCCGAAAACTTCCAAGAATAGAGAATCAACTAGCAGCATATAACAAAACCACATAGCTCACAATCAAAGAGAAAACATCAATTTCATAAAGTCAAGAGATTCATAACACAACAAGAAAGTAAAATACACTTCTATAACTCATATGCTACAAAACTCTCATTCTTCATTCTGAATAGTAAAAAATCATTTTATATTCATTAGCATGCTCATGCAAATCAGTTCTAAACATAATACAACAATTGTAGACCAAATAATCAATTAGTCACATTTTGAAAAATTACACAGTGAAAAGTGCAGGCTACAGTGATTTTTATGCAATTCTTCAAAAATGCAAATTTTAGGCAATTCATGATATAGGCATGTTAATATGAAAGGTAACATCATATAAACACCTTTTACAACATGCTCATAGCCTTAATGAAACACACAACGCAAGAAGTTAATGAAATTCAATTTCAACCAAACTCCTAAACATCATGCACATGCAACAACTTCTAGCACATCTATCTAGTCATACTCCCCCACTTAGAAGGAACTCATATCACAACAAGAGAAAGACAAGGACTTACCAACATCATCATCACTCTCATCCGGCTTCTCACCTCTAGTCCGGAGTGCATAGAAACGCCTCTTTATTGGAGAATCATCCTTTGGAATACTAGGATCAACTTTATTACCATCTTTTCCCCTAGAAGCAATGTTAGTACAGTCTCTCACCTTGTGTCCATCTTTACCACATCAAAAACAACTCCCGGTACCCAATAGACACTCACCATAATATTTCTTGCCACAAGTGACACTTGTAGCTTTTCCATTTTGAGAACTACCTTGTAACATTCCAGAAAAATATACCTATCTAGTCAAGAGCCTATTAGGTTTTAAGAATGCGTATTGGGGTACATAGGCATCCCAATGCCCAATATTGAGAAATATTGGGCATATTATTGAATATTAGCTTAAGGGTATTAACCAATTTCTATATATACACAAGTATGTATAATAAAATCCAATCTTGTTTAAGAAACGTACCTGCAATGAAGACCATAAGCTAAAAATACACATATTGATTCTCAACTTAACACATAAATTAATAGGCATCCAAGTGTCAAGCCTAGGTACCATAGCACATAACCATTTAAAAATGATCATGTAGATTAAGCAGTGCCCAAGAACATAGTGAGGATCCTTGGGACAATGAGTAAACATTCCAAATGAACCTTCCAGAATAGTTAGTTGGGAAAGTGCATGCAACACATGTGCAAGCACATGTGAAAAAACACGTGCAACCGGCGAAGGGACCACTCAAACCGATTCGGTTAGAGCCGTTGGGGACAGGGACACGTCCGGGTCAAGCCACGTGGGGACAAGTTCCCTAACCGGTCCTAGACCCTAATTAACTGACCTAACTAACTAAATAACCTAGGACCAACCAAAAATAACTAACTAAGAGACCCGACAACTTAAGACCTAGTCGGGTGACACCAAACCGTATAACTAACTAAGAGACAACCTAGTACCTAACCTAGGATGGTCCAAAGGGTTGGTTATGGTCCTAACAACTTAGTGGTACTTTACTAATTACCCTAGGTTACTCAATTAATTAATTTAGAAACTTAATTAATTAATTTAATTGGTCAAAACCGAAACCACTAAGCAATTTCCAGATTTTGGTTAAGTCAAGTGTTCTTCTAATTCTATTCAATTTAGGAGGGGCATTTTGGTAATTAGATGATTAAGTTATTTTAGTTAAGTTATATAGTCTAAGTTGAATTATTTAACATTCAGTTCTTAAAGATTTAGACTCATATTATTCATCAAAAACGCTACAACAAAAAAAATAAGTGAAGAACGTTAGAGAACCCTAGACGATAGCAAACATTTTTCAAGGTTTTTGTGCAAAGTGCAAGGTGATCTTCGTAGATTTAATTCTACAGTAAGGTATGGCTTTTCTCTCCTGGAATACTTTCTCCAAGAGGCTTTTCAAACGTTTTGACTTCAAGAATATCGAAACTAGGGTTGTTCCCAAAGAATCGCATGTTCATCACTCTAGTTCTCCCGAATTCCGATTCTTGTAGTATCTATAGTGTAAATCTCGATGCATATTGTTTGTATGTGGTGCTAACTGATCATTATGTGTATATTTAGTTATTTATATGTCAAATGAAAACCTTCATGTTAGATCCGCATACTTAGGGTGTTATTTACCTGAACGTTAAATGTTGTAATGCCTACTTGTGTTCGAGAAAATGAAATTGTTATAAGTTGTTCATTGAATTGTTTCATAGGCTAATCAAAGGTTAAAAGTTGGCTTGTTAACATGTTAGATTGCTATAATGTATTTATGAAGTAATTGAATTGAATAGTGATAATATTATAACAAGTATATAGTGAAATTGTGATTTATGCCAACAAATTGGCTAACAAAACTATGTCCAATCATATTACTTCCAAATCATGTAAAGTCATACTAATCTCTACATCAATGAACTCATAACATAGGGTATGCCAGTCAATGGGACAAGTCCCAACATACCCTATCCACACAAACTTGTGAACGTAATAGCATTGTATAAGTAGTTATACCTTTCATAAAGAATCGTACAAGACTGTCCATTAACGTTGAACAAGTTAAGGTGAGTAATGAAATAACTAAAATCTTAAGTTATGAAATTGACCTAATATAGAGTGTTAAAGAAGTGAGACAAGTCTCAATTACACTTAATCGATTATGTCAGAAATACTCACATAAGATGGTGATAGAGTCTTTGAGAAAAGTCTCACTCGCACCATGTTGATAATGTATGACTTAAGTTCATATTCATCAAGTATAGAAAGGGATGACCAGTCATCCATAGAGTTAAGTAAACCTCATAACTATAAGCAAGCTTCCATATTGTTTCAGTCAACTCTAAAAGATAATAAAGTAAAATAGATTTGAGCTTAGCACCGATAGACTAGCAATGAGCTTGTGCCAGCACAAGTAAGCCTCATGAGATGAGATCACCACCCAGGTGAACCAGGGTCTCCGTACGTCTCCTAGTCTTGGAACTATGTTTGTCGGCATAGGGTTATTAGCCTAAGAATGCTAGCAGTAGGTTTCTCTTTGGCCGGTGATTCCACCTCTTTTCGGTGTGGGGAAGACACCGAATTTCATGTTTAGATCACATGATCTGTGTCGGTTAAAGCTCAGGAAAGTATGCAGTTCACTATAGCCGTGAACCCCTCTTTTCGTTGTGGGGAAGACACTAACTTTGTTTCACTTTTGCCGGTGAAACCCCCTTTTCGTTGTGGGGTAGACGCAGAACTTGGTTCACCTTAAATGGTGAACCACCCCTTTTCAGTGTGGGGGAGACACTCGATTTCATGTTAGCTCGCATGATCTACTTCTGTTAGTGCTAAAGATTCTTTAAAGAAAGTAAGAAAGAATGAAAGTAGCATGTTCAAAGTGAACAACAGAGCAAAGAAGTAGAAAAGTAAGTTGTTAGTGAGCTAAGTAAGTAAGAGCTTAAGAATGTCAATCACCAGTGTTTGATAAGCATAACAAGTTAGTGGTTTGTGCCAATATTGGAGTATGACTATATGTACCAAGGTCTATATATCTCAAATAATTAACTAATGGGCATAGCCAATAAAGATTGGCTTATAAATACATTCATACCCAAATATAAGAATGAAATATTTAACTTGTAAGTAATTTATCCAAATCATTTACTTAGTCTTGTGAATTGCTTACTCGATTCATTGTAGGTATGGGACTACAATGAATCATTGCACTTGTAAGTAAGACATAGGATCAAAGGAGATCATTGAACTACACAATAAGAAGAAAAAAAGACTGAAAAATAATCTGATCAAAGGAGATCATTGAACTACACAATAATAACAAGAAAAGACTGAAAAATAATCTAAGTCTGGGAATAGTAGCGCTCGGCCTAAGAGGATCAAAATCATAATCTTTCGTTTAAGTTGTTCTAAAATTATGTTCATGATTCCAAGGTCTTATGTTCATATACAAAATGAGTTTTGTGCCTTAATTCCATGAGACCGTGTCATATACATATCATAATTCACGATTAACGAATTAAGAAAGTAAGTGACTTAACTTTCCAGAAACGACATGTTGCTTTAGGAAGAGCTTTCACTGATCATGCATAGTCCTTATGTGTTTATGTGCATACACCCATACTTAGTACAAGTGTGTACAAACCCTATATATTATTACTATTTTTATAGGTGCAGGTTCTAAAGAAGATTGAATATTCGACGAAGAAGTTTGGATTAGCGATCTCTAGACTTTGGTAGGTCCTCTTGAGTTCGAGGATGCTACATTTATTATTCTAGCTTAGTACATTAGATATATCTAGTGGAGATAGTCCCAGCGTTTCAATTCAAACATTTGCTCAAGCGTTTGTAATAAGGCCGATTGATAAACTATTATTATTATTATTATTATCGTTTATTCCAATTGTATAATCTTTAATAGATGGTTATTTAGTTTGAGCTATTATAATATCACTTTAATGCAATACTATATGAAGTCTATGTATACTTCGATAAGTATTAAAAAGTTTAAAATTTTCCACAAATTTAACTGTATGATTGTGATGAAAGCGAAGAAGAGGCTTGTCTGCGACCTCTGAGAGGTTAACGACACCAGTTTTATTCGGATTCTAGAATCTGGGTGTGACAAATTTGGTATTAGAGCATGTGGTTAAATTACCTAGGAACTAAGGCTCAACACAACCACGTTGCATAGTTTCTAACTTGTGGTTGTGAAGTGTTCCAAAATCATGACTTAGACACTTTGTGATGTTAGGAATTTTCCCTTCTTCTACTCTTTATCGTGCTGTCTAGAGCTTTGATATTTTGTATCATTCTAGTATCTAATTTCCTTTTTGCGTGTGAGTGTTGAATAATGAACACAAGAATTAGGATGGCCGAGTGGTATAAGGCGCCATACTCAGGATCTGGTCTTCGCAAGAAGGGCAATGGTAGAAATGCCAGCGTGACATGAAGTTGTGTGGTAAGTGTGGTCGTTCGCATGGAGGTGAGTGCATGGTAGGTTCTAATGCCTTTTAGGGGTGTTAATAAAGAGGAAAAGGCTGAGTTGGCTGCATACTAAAAAAAGGATGTGGCTCAGGTATGGTACAAGATATGGGACAGTCTCAAGACTGCATTCCTGGAGAGATTGGCCAATAACTGTTCTTGATAGAGTTACATTTGTTAACCTAATAGAATTAACCATGCTTAATTTTGATATAATTTTGGGTATGTATTGGCTTCATAAATGCTATGCTACCATAGACTGTCCAAATAGGGTAGTAAGGTTTCAGTTTCCAAATGAGTTAGAGTTAAAATGAGAAGAGCATCAGCAACATTTGAGAATGACATTGCAAGTACTTTAGAGAAATCAGTTGTATGCGAAGTTTAGAAAATGTGAGTTTTGGTTGAGATTAGTGACCTTCCTTGGTCATGTTGTGACAGATCAGGGTGTTCAGGTTGATCCAAAAAAGATTGAGGCGGTAAAGAGTTGGCCGACACCCCATACTCATACCGATATTCAAAGTTTCTTGGGTTTGGCTAATTAATATCGTAGGTTTGTGGAGGGATTTTCCGTAATTGCTGCTCCATTGACCACTTTAACAAAGAAAAAGGCGAAGTTTGAGTGGTCTGAAAAGTGTGAAAAGAGTTTTAAAGAGCTCAAAGACCGACTCACTTTGTCCCCAGTCCTCACATTGCCGAGAAGTGGTGAACTGTACGTGGTGTATTGTGATGCTTCTCTAGTAGGTTTGGGATTTGTTCTTATGCAAAATTGCAAGGTGATTGCATATGCATCAAGACAATTGAAAATCCACGAGAAGAATTACCCTACGCATGATCTTGAGTTAGCTGTTGTGGTGTTTGTGTTGAACCTTTGGAGACATTACTTATATGGTGTATATGTTGATGTATTTACTGACCATAAAAGTCTTCAGTATGTTTTTACGCAGAGAGAATTGAATCTTCATCAGAGAAGATGGCTAGAGTTACTAAAGGATTATAACATGAGTGTCCGCTATCACCCAGGTAAGGCCAATGTAGTGGCCGATGCCTTAAGATGATTGAGCATGGGCAGAGTGTCTCATATCGATTATGAGAAGAAAGAGTTGGTTAAAGAGGTACACTGATTGGCTAGGTTAGGTGTACGGCTGATTGACACACCAAATAGGGGTGTTACGGTCCACTCAAGTTCCGAATGCTCATTTATTGTAGGTGTTAAAGAAAAGCAGCATCTCGACCCGTTACTCATGGAGTTGAAAGATTCAGTGTTGAGTAAGATGAATGAATCATTCTCCCTGGGGGGATGGTGTGCTTAGGTACCAAGGAAGATTGTGCGTACCAAATATTGATGATTTGAGGCCTAATATTATCGCAGAGGCTCATGGCTCTAGGTATTCCATTCATCCAGGTTCCACCAAGATGTATCATGATCTGAAGGAAATTTATTGGTGGGAATGTATGAAGCGAGATATCTCTATATTTGTAGAAGAGTGTCCCAATTTCAAACAGTTTAAGGCCGAACACCTTAAGCCTGGAGGTCTTACTCAGTCAATTGAGATTCCAACGTGGAAGTGGGAGGCTATTAATATGGATTTTGTAGTTGGTCTGCCCAGAACCCGAAGACTACATGATTCCATTTGGGTCATCGTTGATACGATGACTAAGTCTGCGCACTTCATTCCTGTGAAGTCTAGTTACAGAGCTAAAGATTATGCCAATCTATATATTGATGAGATCGTGAGGTGGCATGGGACTCCTTTATCTATCATTTCGGATAGGGGAGCCCAATTCACTTCTTATTTTTTGAGATCTTTCCAAAAGAGTTTGGGTACGCAAGTAAAGCTCAACACTGCTTTTCACCCTCAAATGGATGGGCAAGCAGAACGTACCATTCACACCCTTGAGGACATGTTGAGAGCATGTGTTATTGACTTCAAGGGGAGTTGGAGCGATCACTTGCCATTAATTGAGTTCTCTTATAATAATAGCTATCATTCCAGTAATGGGATGACACCTTTTTAAGCACTGTATGGTAGGAGATGTAGGTCCCCAGTTGGATGGTTTGAAGAGGGAGAAACTGCCATCCTTGGCCTCGATATCATACATGAGGCTTTGGAAAAGGTGAAAATGATCAGGGATAGATTGGCTACTGCTTACAATAGTCAAAAATCATATGCTGATAACCGAAACAGAGCTCTTGAATTTGAAGTAGGTGATCAAGTATACCTAAAGATATCACCCATGAAAGGGGTGATGAGATTTTGTAAGAAATGGAAGTTGAGTCCGAGGTATATAGGTCCGTATGAGATCTTACAGCGAGTAGGAAATTTTGCTTACGAACTAAAGTTACCGAATGACTTGGCTTTTGTTCATCCAGTGTTTCACATTTCGATGCTTATGAAGTGTCTAGGCGATCCAGCATCCATTCTACCCATCGAGGGGTTAGGAGTCGATGAGAACCATTCTTATGAAGAGGGTCCCATTGCAATTTTGGATCTTCAAGTGATGCGACTGAGGAACAAGAAGGTTCTCACCATGAAATTGTTATGGAGGAACCACCTTGTTGAGGGAGCAACATGGGAGGCCAAGGCCGATATGATATCCTGTTACCCTTACTTATTCAGTTCTTGAGGTTAGATATAGTCTTTCTAAGTCTAATTTTGTTTATGAAACTCTAAATTTTAGTGCATTATGCAGTTTTGGTGTCTTAAGTCCATGACTGTGTTTTTTATACTTGCACTATATGAGTTAATATGAGTTCATGCTTGCATTCATGTTTCTGTTTTTGTATAGCTTTTACGTGATTTATGTGTTGCATGAGTGTGATGTGCATTAAGTTAAAGTAAGTTGGAGAAGGAAGTTCCTCAATCCCAAATATTAAGCTTCAGATAAGCTTTGAGTAATGTGCATCATCCAGAGTAAGTTGTGAATCAGATATTCACAAAGATAAAGATTCAGGTATGTTAGTTTTTTTTTTGAAAATACCCTCTTTGATTTAAAATGATGTGTAGTGTCATCTAGGGACGAATGTTCATAAGGGGGGGGGGATAATATAACATTCTAGAAAAATGTACATGTCTAGTAAAGAGCCTATTATGTTTTTTTAGAATGCGTATTGGGATACATAGGCATCCCAATGCCCAATATTGAGAAATATTGGGCATATTATAGAATATTGGATTAAGGGTATTAGCCAATTTCTATATATACACAAGTATGCATAATAAAATCGAAGCTTGATTAAGAAACGTACTTGCAATGAAGACCATAGGCCAAAAATACACATATTGATTCTCAACTTAACACATAAAGTACTAGGCATCCAAGTGTCAAGCCTAGGTACCATAGCACATAACCATTTAAAAATGATCATGTAGATTAAGCAGTGCCCAAGGAAAAGGTGAGGATCCTTGGGACAATAATTAAACATTTCAAATGAAACTTCCATAATAGTTAGTTGGGAAAGTGCACGCAACACATGTGCAATAACATGTGCAAACACACTTGCAACCGGCCAAGGGACCACTCTAATCGATTCGGTTAGAGCGGTTGGGGACAGGCTCACGTCTGGGTCCAGCCACGTGGGGCCAATCTCCCTAATCGATCCTAGACCCTATATAACTGGCCTAACTAAATAAATAACCTAGGACCAAAAAAAATAACTAACTAAGGGACCCGACAACCTAAGACCTAGTCGGGTGACACCAAAGCGTGTAACTAACTAAGGGACAACCTACTACCTAACCTAGGATGGTCCAAAGGGTTGGTCATGGTCCTAACAACTTAGGGGTACTTTAGTAATTACCCTAGGTTACTTAATTAATGAATTTAGCAACTTAATTAATTAATTTAATTGGTCAAAACTGAAACCACAAAGCAATTTCTACATTTCGGTTAAGTCAAGTGTTCTTCTAATTCTACTCAGTTTAGGAGAGGCGTTTTGGTAATTAGCTAATTAAGTTATTTTAGTTAAGTTATATAGTCTAAGTTGAATTAGTTAACATTCCGTTCTTAAAGATTTAGATCACGTTATTCATAAAAAACACTACAACAAAAAAAAATAAGTGAAGAACGTAAGAGAACCCTAGACGATAGCAAGCATTCTTCAAGGTATTCATGCAAACTGCAAGGTGATCTTTGTAGATTTAATTCTACAGTAAGGTATGGGGTTTCTCTCCTGGAATTCTTTCTCCAAGAGGCTTTTTGAACGTTTTGACTTCAAGAATATTGAAACTAGGGTTGTTCCCAATGAATCGCATGTTCATCTCCCTAGTTCTCCCGATTTTCGATTCTTGTAGTATCTGTAGTGTAAATCTTGATGCATGTTGTTTGTATGTGGTGCTAACTGATCATTACGTGTATGTTTTAGTGATTTATATGTCGAATAAAAACCTACATGTCAGATCCGCATACTTAGGGTGTTATTTACATGAACGTTAAATGCTGTAATGCCTACTTGTGTTCGAGAAGATGAAACTGTTATAAGTTGTTCATTGAATTGTTTTATAGGATAATCAAAGGTTAAAAGTGGCTTGTTAACATGTTAGATTTCTATAATGTATTTATGAAGTAATTGAATTGGCTAGTGATAATATTATGACAAGTATATAGTGAAATTGTGATTTATGCCAACAAATTGGCTAACAAAACTATGTCCAATCATATTACTTCCAAATCATGTAAAGTCAGACTAATCTCTACATCAATGAACTCATGACATAGGGTATGCCAATCAATGGGACAAGTCCCAACATACCCTGTTCACACAAACTTGTGAACGTAATAGCATTGTATAAGTAGTTATAACTTTCATAAAGAATCGTATAAGACTATCAATTAACGTTGAACAAGTTAAGGTGAGTAATAAAATAACTAAAAGCTTAAGTTATGAAATTTACCAAATATAGAGTGTTAATAAAAGTGATACAAGTCTTAATTACACTTAATCGATTATGTCCAAAATACTCACATAAGAGGGTGCTAGAGTCCCTGAGACAAGTCTCACTTGCACCATGATGATAATGTAAGACTTAAGTTCATATTCATCAAGTATAGAAAGGAATGACCAGTCATCCATAGAGTTAAGTAAACCTCATAACTAGAAGCAAGCTTCCATAATGTTTGAGTTAACTCTAATAGATAATAAAGTAAAATAGATCTGAGCTTAGCACCGATAGACTAGCAATGAGCTTGTGCCAGCACATATAAGCCTCATGAGATGATATCACCACCCAGGTAGACCAGGGTCTCCGTACGTCTCCTAGTCTTTGAGATATGTTTTCCAGCATAGGGGTACTATCCTAAGAAGGCTAGCAGTAGGTTTAACTTTGGCCAGTGATTCCACCTCTTTTCGGTGTAGGGAAGACACCGTATTTCATGTTTATCTCACATGATCTATGTCGGTTAAAGCTCAGGAAAGTATCAAGTTCACTATAGCCGTGAACCCCTTTTTTTGGTGTGGGGAAGACACTTACTTGGTTTCACATTAGCTTGTGAACCCCCCTTTTCGGTGTGGGGTAGACACAGAACTTGGTTCACCTTAACGGGTGTACCACCCCTTTTTGGTGTGGGGGAGACACTGCATTTCATGTTAGCTCGCATGATCTACTTCCGTTAGTGCTAAAGATTCTTTAAAGAAAGTAAGAAAGAATCAAAGTAGCATGTTCAAAGTTAACAACAGAGCAAAGAAGTAGAAACGTAAGTTCTTAGTGATCTAAGTAAGTAAGACCTTAAGAATGTCAATCACCAGTATTTGATAAGCATAAAAAGTTAGTGGTTTGTGCCAATATTGGAGTATGACTATATGTACCAAGGTCTATATATCTCAAATAATCAACTAATGGGCATAGCCAATAAAGATTGGCTTATAAATACATTCATACCCAAATTTAAGAAATATTTAACATGTAATTAATGTAGCCAAATCATTTCCTTATCCTTCTGAATTACTTACTCGATTCATTGTAGGTATGGGATAACAATGAATCATTGCACTTGTAAGTATAACATAGGATCAAAGGAGATCATTGAACTACACAATAAGAAGAAGAAAAGACTGAAAAATAATCTAAGTCTCGGAATAGTAGCTCTCTCGGCCTAAGAGGATCAAAATCATAAGCTTTCGTTTAAGTTGTTCTAAAATTATGTTTATGATTCCAAGGTCTTATGTTCATATAGAAAATGAGTGGTGTGCATTAATTGCATGAGAACGTGTCATATACATATCATAATTCATGATTAACAAATTAAGAAAGTAGGTGACTTAACTTTCCATAAATGACATGTTGGTTTAGAAAGAGATTTCTTTGATCATTCATAATTCTTATGTGTTTATGTTCATAAACCCGTACTTAGTACAAGTGTGTACCAACCCTATATATTATTACTATTTTTATAGGCGCAGGTTCTAAAGAAGATTGAAGATTCGACGAAGGAGTTTGGATTAGCGATCTCCAGACTTTGGTAGGTCCTCTTGAGTTCGTGGATGCTACATCTAGTATTCTAGCTTAGTACATTAGATATAGATAGTGGTGATAGTCCCTAGGTTTCAATTCAAACATTTTTTCAAGCGTTTGTAATAAGGCCGATTGGCAAACTATTTTTATTATTATTACGCTCATTTATTTCAATTGTTTAATCTTTAATAGATGGTTGTTTAGTTTGAAATATTAGACTATCATTCTTATGTAGTACTATATGAAGTCTATGATTGTGATGAAAGCTAAGAAGAGGCTTGTCCGCGACCTCTGAGAGGTTAACGACGCCGGTTATATTCAAATTCCAAAATCCGGGTGTGACATACCTCCTTTCTCAATCTTGAACTTAGCACTCCTAGATTATTCTTGAGTGTGAACCCTCTTTTTGCATCTAGGTTTCATTTGATCACTAGCAACACTCCTTTTCAAATTCCTTGACATTCTCCTAAGTTTAGACTCTTCAATTGATTGTGCATACACCATGAGTCTAGCTAAGGTCATATCATCATGTAGCATAGACGTACGACATTCTTCCCTCACTAAGTCGTCTACAACCGTCACAAAGCGACTCATTTTATCCCTTGGATTAGATACTAGGGATGGTGCATATCTTGACAAAGTTGAGAATTTCAAAGAGTATTCCTCAACACTCATATTTCCTTGCTTGACATTGATAAACTTCTCTACTTTTACCTCCCTCCTCTCACGGGGAAAGTACTTACCAAGAAAAGCTTCCTTGAATTCTTCCCACTCAATAGGATCCGACTCCACCGGCCATTTATCCTTACATTGAGTGTACAAAATTTGAGACACATCTCTCAATTAATACAAAGCCAACTCCCCCTTCTCCTTAGATGTAACCCCCATAGCACTCAATACCTTGTACACACCATCACGGAACTCTTGGGGATCTTCATCAACCTTAGAGCCAAGAAAGATTGGATGATTCAACCTCACAAAGTCTCTCAACCTAGAGGTCATAGTGCTCTCCACAATATTCACCCTAGGCACCATACTCAAATTGATTTGAGTAGTCACGGCTTGGTCTATAGCAAGCAAAGAATCTGTAATCTCCCTATTAGACATCTCCGGCACCTCATTATATCTTCCAATTAGGGGCATGATCACCTTGAGGAGGCACTTGAGAACCTTGAGCACGTTGGACACCTTGCCCATCTTGAAGAACTTGCTCAACTTGCTTAACTTGAGGAGGAACTTCCTTATTCACCCTTCCCTCTTCCAACCTTCTAGCGTCCATCCTTCTAGTATTCATCTCCTAGAAACACAAGGAAACACATTAAGAAGGATACACATAACATTTACTCTACTGCACAACATAGGAATAGAAAAGGAGGGAAACTCTATCGTCCTATAGCCTCTCGCCCATAGATGTGTCACGACTCACACCGATCGTCAAGACTCTACTAGACGTGTCTTGATGAGACTTTTTGATTCCTAAGACTACTTTCACCAACCTATGCTCTGATAACAAGCTTTGTCATGACCCGAGACCCCACCCTAGAAGTTAGGGCACAATCTCGGATTGTGACGCGCGTACTCAACCTCGTAGAGGTATCATACAAGCCTTTCATATCATTCATCGCATATACATAATAAAAAGTAGTAATCATAGTCTTTAAAAACTCTTTGAATATAAAAGTAATAGGAAATACTAAGTCTCAATCTCATCATCTTAAGACACAAGAGTATTTGGGATACGACCCATACGAAATACAAAACAGACTACTATTAAGTCTATTACAATACTTCAATAGAATCATAAGGCATATATGCCCTCGAGTCAAGTGAGGACATACTTCAAGTTCTCTTGAATGATCTTGTAAATCAATGTCTTCTTTCCAAAAGCTCTTCACCTACCAAGAACTATATAAATAGATAAAAGCATGGAATTAGTACAACCACATGTACTAAGTATGGCTTACGCATAAAATCATGAAAACAAACATTTATTGTAAATATGAATCTTTTCATTTACATATCGTAATATCATCATAACAACAAAATTTATCAACTTAGAATCACGTAATAAAACATTTAAAAAATTTAATACATTTTAGAGATCACTTCATAGTAACCTCCCTTCACTGTACAGTGAATTCCTTCACTGTTACAGTTAAGCTTCCATACTCCTTTTAAGACACTTCGTAGCATGTAGTCTTCTCAGTAAAGCTATCCTAAGATTCACTTAAGTCACACGAAAAGAGACCGCCCATACACCCTCTATAGATGCCTAAACGATCCTTAAGATTACTCATAATGAGACACATACATACCTACAATACATCAACATAAAGACATGCATAATATGACAATCTCCCCTACCAAGGCTATCAAAAGACATACTTAAGTATTCCTAGAAGAGAAAACCCATACATCCTCTTCAAGGCTACCTAAATAATCCTTAAGACTTCCTAAGTTTAGATTATGTCAAACATAACAAGCAACTTTCCTAACTAGAGTCATTCTCAAGACTTCTATAGATGAGACATGAAGAGATCATCCTTTATGCCCTCTACACACTTTAACTAAGGCATCCTTATGTCACTTTAGATTAGGTACTTATTCATTTACATACTTTATATAATTAATTCATTAGTTCAGTAGTTCATTTAAGAGACATACATCACATAAAGGACATTCAAATAATGGTCTTGGACAAGACCTATGGACACTTACTAACATCTTCAAAGCCTATTGTGCAATGTCTAGATAGCGTCCCATACCACCACCTAAACCTCATAGAACTTCATTAATGCTAATAAGTATCCCCATGATGAGAATAGGCAATAACCGACATAGACCATGGTAGCAAAACATGTAATACGAAGTTCTATCCTACTCCGATGAGTTTGTTCTACTTGCCAATGGTAGAACTTAGACACATCCATATCGGCACATGGTTAAGGAAATATGAAGGGCATACATTGTAATCTAGTCTCATTGATTAACTAGAACTACTTCCCTTACCATACTCACTCGGTGCTAGCCTTCGTTCTCATAGATTAATTCACAATAACGTTCATACAAATGGGTCCCATATCAAGTTCATGACCCAATTACATTTACCCTACAAAAGAAAGGTCCATTAGGGATATCTCACTATGGCGAGAAGAGGGTCATCATGACTTTCCCAAGGATTGATATGATGTCGTTCCAGCCAATCAACCTTAAGTCCATCATTCATTACATGAATGATACCATTACGGCTTTCGACTTCAAGTTTCATAACCTTACCACTAGGTTCAAGGTTTCACATAAAGGACCCTCTTATCATCATTGAAGGTCTCACGTAACATTCATTCATTCAAGACTAAGAAACTTTAGGTTCCTAATTCAAGATATCACATATTCATATTCATACAAGCATCAAGTAGGGGCACAAGTCTACCTAAATAAGACAGAACATGCTTCACATTTAGCACATATAGCATACATTCTTTAGACACTTAGTAATGACTCTTAACATCATTTAGCCAACCTATTCATTACCTTAACATCCTTAACATAACAATTATAGACTCATATAGACAAGTTAGTAACAACCATGTATTAACTCTAAGACTACTAACTTAATACATAGTCATAGCATAATATGATTACCTAAATATCATCAATAGACTATCACATACATTCACATGTTAGTAGATATGATCATACATCACCTAATCAACTACACAAATAGCCATATAACTTCAAGTAGTGCCGACAAGGCCATAATCATCAATATACTTAAAATAAAGCCGAGAAGGCCACATCAATTCACATAACACCGCCACTATAAGTGGACCATACCAATCATAACATAATTGAAATCTAATTAACATTAATTAAAAGTAATTAGGGCAGCGTACCACTTCTTTATCCTCAAAACTTCAAGTCAATACCAAATCATCCAATTTGACATCATAAGGCCCTTACCCATGGCCATGAATATCAATTCAATACACAAACTATAATACTCAATTAAATCTAAGACAATTCATAAATATTAGACCAATATCAAGTAACCCATAAATTAGTCAAAAACTAGGGTTCATCAATTACATGGGTTCATAGGTTAATTGAGTTAAAATCACCTTAATAACCACAATTCAATCACTAAACAATGATTAAAAACCATTAGTGCAAGAACCCATGGTAGATCATGAAATAGGTCAATTCATCTTTTGAAAACTTTAAAAAACATCTTTGAAAGTAATGATGCTTGATGAAACGAGTTTCAAGGATCAAAAGCCATACCTTAAAAATGCTAATCCTTCAATTTGATTAAGAATCTCCACTCAGATCACCAATCCAACCTCTTCCTTGAGTTTTAGCTTTAATGGAGTCTTGGGGAATTTCTAAGGGACTTTGGGGTTTTGATTTTGAAGAACGAAATCTTCTAAGTGTTAAAGACATAAATACATGTAAAATACCCAAAAGAACCCATAGCAACCGCCAATGCTCTTATTTGGAAGTGGAGTGAAATTATAAGTTCACCCCTTAACTTGGCAGTGCACCTGCACGTAGGGACAGAACCATCGACGGTTGCCCTTCGACGGTCTGTCCCTTGACAAACGGACCGTCCTTCTGGTCTGTGGTCTGGGAAAGAGACTTGTCCAAGGCTCCCTTTCCCCTGAGACTAAGTGTAAACCAACGATTGCCCATCGACGGGGCGTAGGTCTACACATGGGCCGTCCTGTTCACCGTTGATGGTTTCAGAGGCTTGGAACTGGTAGCTTAGCTCCCTGGCCTATGTAAAAAACAACGCCCACCACCAACGGGGCATCGACCAGGCCACTGGCCGTCGATTGCCATCCTTAGGTGGGACTGCCTTGGGCTGTTTTGGCCACCAACGTCGGTCCTTTCTCAAGGACCCTTGGTTGGTCCTTGGGGATGTTTCCCCGGACGTTTCCAACCCAAACATGACCGTATACGAGTTTAGGACCTCTCACATGAATTTTACTGAAAACAAACACGTAAAACTGAATGAAACATGCCTAGACACACAAAGTCATTTCAAGGTACATCTTTCGAACGTCATGGATGTTCTTGAGTGTTTGACCTCCAAACTTCTCGAAACTTGACTCACTACCTATAAACAACATATAAAAACATTTAAGGACCTTACCACCTCATGAATAACACATATTACATAGGACCACATATGAGTCACTTAGGTGACTTAATCGTCGAACGTCTTGGTTGTCCCTTGACGTTTGACTTCCAGTGCACCTAATACTTTAGAAACTGCCTCTATACAACATAATAGACAATATTAGGACCTTATACCACCTTTACCAAAATGTTAGGCTCTAGTTCACCTATGTCATTTTCGGTATCTTATAGTTTTACCATTAACCATCCATTTCAACCCAAAAATGGGTTTCATATCATCACACATTAGTAATTAATACAATAATGAAGTCAATTGAATCACTACATATCATTTTATCACCAGTTTATAACCTAGGGTTAGGGACTTGGGACAATTTCATGATCTACTTCACATAGTAGGTTAACTCATCATGAACTAGCATAATTGAATCATAATATAGCATAATCTAAACATAATAATCAAAAAAACCATTGACAATACAATTTAGAATATCAAATTCATATTAAGAAATAAACCCACATGAAACTCATCTTTTTGAAATCAATTATGGAAGAACCCTTTGGGGAAAGGAATCCCAAAGGTGAAAGGATCCCATACCTTGTGAATTGTAGAAGAATGATGGAGAAAATTAACCTTGTTTCTGCCCTAAATCCCTTGACCTATCCCTTCTGTCACGACCCTCAAGTACACTCTAGAAGTTAGAGTATCCTTGAGTTCGTCACACGACAAATGAGACTTCAAGAAGTCTCATCTAAGCCACTCGTATGATTCATCACATAATAAACATTCTAAAATGAGTAAGAATTTAAAACTTTCTTCACACACGGAGAACTCTTTCTATAAACAATACACAAGCGGAAGACTTTCATTAAAACATTAAACCTTTACAATATCCTTGGGACTAAGCCCATACAAGACATAAAGTAAAGACTTAAGACATAAACGAACATGTGGATATTTTCCTTGAATAGATGAGGACTCACCAATACTTCATATTCAAACCTTAGAAACCTGTCCATCCTCCATGGCACATCAAGACTTCCAATTCCCTACACTTTAGTCAAAAAGGGAAAAGAAGGAGTTAGCACATTAGATGTACTAAGTATGGAAGTCATGCAAAAACCATGAAAAAGGGACATTTATTCAATAACATACTTTTCATGAATTTTGATTAAAACATAATATTATAAGCATAACAACAACATTTATCAACTTATAAATACATAATAAATCATCCAAGCAATTATTTACATTTTTCTGCCTACTTTCCAGTGAACTACTTCACTGTACAGTGATGTTCCTTCACTGTCACAGTGAAGTGCTTAGCCTTCATATTTGACATATTCTAGCATGTAGTCAACCCACTAAAAGCTATCCTAAGACTCACTTAAGTCACACAAAGATAGACCGCCCATACACCCTCTCAAAGCATGCCTAAACGATCCTTAAGACTACTTAGAATGAGAAACATACATACTTACAATACATCAAACACATGAACATGATATCCTCCTACCAAAGGTAATTCCAAGGTTCACTTGGGTGAGTATAGAGTTACCACACATACAATCCCTTTCACACACACACAAGGGATCCTATAGACTACCTAAGATAGAATCATTCTCACTTAATACCATGACATATATGAAACATGACATTCTCCTTTCAAAGGATATCCAAAGACCTACTCAAGTAACTCAAGAAGAGAATGTCCATAATTGACCTCTTCAAGATTACCTAAGTAGTCCTTAAGACTAACCTAAGTTTGGATCATGCCTACATAAACAATCAATTTCCTTAAGTAGAATCAGTACTAAGACTTATCTAAGTAAGAGATGAAGAGATCATTCCCTTGCCTCCTTCATACCTTAACTAGACAACCCATAACTACTCTAGGTAAGTACTTATTCATTTAACATTCCTTCTTGACTTAAGTCATTACATTCCTTAGTTCATTTAAGGGACATTCATCACATAAGGACATTCAAGTAATGGTCATGGAGAAGACCTAGGGACTCTCACTTCCATCTTTAAAGCCTATTGTGCAATGTCTAGATAACGTCCCATACCACCACCTAGACTTCGTAGAACTCCTCCAACACTAGTAAGTATCCCACATGATGAGAATAAGAAATAACCGACATAGACCATGTTAGCAAAGCATGGAATCCGGAGTTCTATCCTACTCTAATGAGGTTGTTCTACTTGCCAAGGGTAGAACTTGGACACATCCCATGTAGGATCATGGTTAAGGAATATGAAGGGCTTCTTTGAACTCTAGCCTCATCCTTTAACTAGAGCTACTTCCCTTGCCGTACTCATTCGGTGCTAGCCTTTGTTCTCATAGAGTACATCACATTAAGGTTCATTCAAAAGGTTTTACATCATGTTCATAACCCAATCACATTTACCCTACCAAAAAGGTCCTCTAGGGTATGCCTTCCAAAGGCGAAAAGAAGCTCATCATGACTTTCCTCAGTATTGATATGATGACATTCAAGCCAATCAACCTTAAGTCCATCATAACATCACATGAATGATACCATTACGGCTTTTGACTTTAAGTTTCATGACCTTACCCTCTTATCATCATTCAAGGTCTGATATCATTCATACATTCAAGACTAAGACACTTTAGCTTCCTAAGTCAATACATCACATATTCATATTCATACACATATCAAGTAAGGGACACAAGTTTACCTAAACAAGACACAACATACTCCACTTTAGCACATATTGCATGTTTTTCAAGAAGCACATAGGAACAACCATTATCATCTTAAAATCATCCTATACATACTATATACTCATCAATATAGTCAAATTAGGAACAATCATGCATTCAACTCTAAGACTACACACAACACATAGTCATTAGTCTAACATTATTTCCTAAATAGCATCAATATAAGAAAACACATACTTTCACATTACTTAACATATAGGTAGATATGATCATACTTCACATAATCAACTACCCAAATCAACATAATACTTCAAGTAGTGCCGACAAGGCTATGATCATCATAATACTTAAAATAACGCCGACAAGGCCACATCAATCACATAACACCGCCACCATAGGTGGACCATACCAATCACACATAATTCAAGAGCTAAATTATAATAGCTATACATAATAATAAGAGAGTTAGGTCAGCATACCACCCACTTGCTCTCACCACTTCAATCCAAATCTAAATCATCAAATTCTGTATCATAAGGCCCTTACCCAAGACCATGAACATCAATTCAAAGCATAAATAATAATACTCAATGAATCTAAGACAATTCAATATAGATTTACCAATCTAAGAGCAATTAGATATCAATTGAATACAATCCTTACATCATTAGAAATCCCATAGAAATCTACACTAGAATCCATAAGCATAAAGTTAATATCAATTCAATAAGCTTATCATGCAATAGATCTAAGAGTATTCATCACTAAATTGATAAAATGTAAACAGCCTATACATCATACATACATAATCTATACATAATTCAAAAGCCCCTAACAATCTACACATGAATTCATGAATATCAAAGCATAATCAATTGACGCATACTTCAGTGAAATTTAGAGATTAGAGAATATCAAGGGTTCATGGAGAATTTCATTGGAAAACATAAATTATACATCAATAGCATCATATCTTAAGCTTTTAAAACGTCATGCAAGAACCCAAGACTTAGAGTAGAAATTAGACTTTTTCATCTTTTTGAAATCCTTTGAAAATAATCTTTGAAATTGGCTCTAATGTGATAGAAAGCCTTAGATGAAGAACTCCCATACCTTATTTGAAGAAACCAATTCTAATTGAAGAAGAAACTCCATTGAAGACCCATCTTCAAGCTTCATCTTCACTTTGAACTCTCATGGAGGTTTTTGGAGAAACTTTAGGAGGGAAAGGGTTTTGATCTTAGTTTTAGGGTTTAAATGAGAGTTTAATCACTTATATACTCTTAAAATACACATAAACACCTAAAACAACCGTACTCCTATTTTTGAAAGGCTTGGGGTGAATTCCCAACTTCACCCCTAACATTACAGTGAAGATTGCGCAGAGACTGCCTCACAGATGGAAGGGCCATCTACGGCCCATCCTTTTACTAACGGACCGTCCTTTGGTCCGTGGTCTGGAACTGAGGCTGGTATTTGGCCTCTGCTCTCCCACGTCTAAGTCTCAAACGACTATACCCCACCAACGGGGTGTCGATTGACCCACTGGGCGTCGATTGCCAACCGTTGGTTGGGCTGTCTTGGGCAGCTTTGGCACTCAAGAAGGGTCCTTCACCAAGGACTCTTGGATAGTCCTTGGGGATGTTTTCCCAGACATTTCCTATCCAAAAATGACCGTATACAAGTTTAGGACCTCTCACATGAATTTCACCCAAAACGAACACGTAAAACTCGATGAAACATGCGTAGACACACAAGGACATTTGAAGGCACATCTTTCAAACGTCGTGGACGTTCTTGAACGTTTGACCTCCAAACTTTACGAAACTTGACACACTGCCTATATACACCATATAAACTCATTTAAAAACCATATAAGCTCATTCATCATGCATAAACACATACAACAACATATGAGGCACTTAGGTGACTTAGTCGTCGAACGTCTTGGTCGTCCCTTGACGTTGACTTCCAATGCATCTAAACTCTTAGCTAGTGCCTCAATAACACTTTATAGACCATTTTAGGACCTTAAACAATCTTTAAAATCACGTTAGGCTCTAGCTTCACCTAAGTCATTTTCGAGATCTTACACCTTCAATTGTTTTCTTCTTTTTTTTGGGGGGGGGGGGGAGAATGAAGAGCAATTGTGTTTTTCGGAAATATGGTAGTTGGGTTAGATTAATTAGGTTTAGGTCTTCAGATAAATCATTAAATAACTTAATTAGACCTCTCTTAACACCTATAAAATTATCTAACCAACTAATTCATTAAATGGATTAACATAAAACTTCACAGAAAAGTTCAGCCTGACCTACGATACCCCGACCTACAGGTCGTAGGTCAGTCGACGGGCCTTGGATAAACCGTCATGTACGTACGTCGTTTTGGTCTGAGAGTTGCAAAAAATTTCTTTTGGCCAAATGGTTAAGTGACCATCAACAGAGGCAATGGACGCGTTGTCGATTGGATCATGCCTCGACGTGTGCAACCGTTGTTGCACACTTTTTTGTGACAACTTCTTGGCAAAAATGGAAGGGTCCTCCTCAAGGACACTCAGGGTGGTCCTTGGGGACTCGTACCTGGATGTTTCGACCCTAAACCAACTCTAATACGTTTTATACACTTTATTACTACATTTCATCAAATTCCGAATCCTAAAACCTCGTCAAATAGGCTAAGGAACGTTAGTACCGTTTGCACTAGTCTCCGGACGTCATGAACGTTCCTTGAAGTTTTGACTCTAAAACTTCCTAAATGACTCTTATATATTTTTATTGACCTTAAAACATTATTATCGACCTTAGACACTCATGTGAGGCTGTAGATTAGGTTTTAAACTTTCGGAGTGTTAAAATATCCCCCCTTAGGATCATTTGTCCCCGAATGACACTAAAAATCTTTTGAAGGGAGAGATAGACTCGAGACTAACAGTCTAACCAACAACATTAAAAATCAATATAAGTTACAATTCAAATCATAACAAAATGGAACTTACACAATGTAACTCAAAATATCAATTACAACACATAAGAAATCACATCACAATATGAGGAATTTCCTCCTCACAACAACATCCCTATCAAGGATTTGAACATAAGATCCCACCTCCTTGTTCCTTAA
The DNA here is from genome assembly GCA_016801875.1 of Solanum sitiens. NCBI lineage: Eukaryota > Viridiplantae > Streptophyta > Magnoliopsida > Solanales > Solanaceae > Solanum > Solanum sitiens. The sequence goes on from JABWTJ010000287.1 coordinate 1,999,965, forward strand.
CTTTTTCACTTGCCTATCAAGGATTTAAAATGGAACCTCCTCATATGATAGGTCATCTTCTACACCTAGACCCTCAACAGGAAGAATGGTCTTTAGATCACCGATGTAATTCTTAAGCATGGAGACATGGAATACCGGATCAACTAAAGCAGTTCGCTAGGTAATGTCAACTCATATGCAACCTTGCCATCCCTTTGCAAAACTTCGTAGGGACCCACATAACGAGGAATAAAATTCCCTTTATTGCCAAATCTGACCACTCCTTTCATGGGTGAAATTTTTAGATACACCTTATCACCCTCTTCGAATTCTAAGTCCCTCCTCCTATGGTCGGCATAAGACTTTTGCCGGCAATAGGTTGTTTGCAACTGTTTCCTTATTATATGAACTTTCTCCAAAGTCTTATAAATATATTCGGAACCCAAGAGTGAAGAATTGCCAACTTCAAACCATTCAATTGGAGATCTACATCTCCTACCATACAAGGCCTCAAAAGGAGCCTTAAATATAGTAGATCATAACTATTCTTATACGGAACTCAACCAAAGTCAAGTGTTAATCCCAATTTCCAATGAAATAAATTATACAAGCTCTAATTATATCCTCAAGGGTTTGAATAGTTTACCCCGCTTGAACATCCTTTTGGGGATGAAAAGTGGTGCTAAGCTTCACCATGGTACCCAACCCTTTTTGTAATGACCTCCAAAACCTAGATGTGAATTGTGAACCCCTATCCGCTATGATGGATAACAGAATACCATGGCGAGACACAATCTCATCTATGAAGATCCTTGCATAATCCTCCTCCGAGTAAGTGGACTTGACGGGAATAAAATGAGCGGATTTGGTCAATCTATCCACAACCACCCATATGGAGTGATGTTGCTTTTGTGTCCATGGCAAATCTACCACGAAATCTATATTGATGTCTTCCCACTTCCAAGTGGGAACTTGGATTTCTTGAAGTAAACCACTTGGATTTTGGTGCTCAGCTTTCACTTGTTTGCAATTCGGACTTTTTGAAACAAATTCTGCTATGTCCCTTTTTATGCCTTCCCATCAAAACGATTCTCTAAAGTCATGATACATCATTGTAGAACCCGGATGAATGGAATAACGAGAACCATGTGCTTCCTCAAGAATCCGGTTACTCAAATCATCAACATTGGGAACACACGACCTTCCTTGGTACCTCAAGGTACCCTCCCCACTAAGGAGAATGACTCATTACGCTTACCAAGAGCCGACTCCTTCAACTCCATCAAAGGTTGATCAAGGTGTTGATTAGACTTAACTTCAACCACCAAAGATGATTCGGAGTTATGATGGACCATAAAACTAGCATTTGGAGAATCTTCCAATCTAACACCCAAACGAGCCAACCTATGAAAATCTTTTACTAGGTCTTTCTTGTCTTCTTCTACGTGAGACACACTACCCATGATCATACGACTTAGAGCATCCGCAACCACATTGGCTTTGCCGGGGTGGTAGAGAACACTCATGTCGTAATCTTTCAAAAATTCCAACCACCTTCTTTGTCGGAGATTTAACTCTAAGTAAACACATAATATAGACTCTTATAGTCGGTATATACATCAACATGAACACCATAGAAGTAATTCCTCCATATTTTCAAGGCAAATATCACGGCCCCTAATTCAAAATCATGAGTTGGATAATTTTTGTCATTCGGCTTAAGTTGTCTTGAGGCATAGGCTACTACTTTTCCATGTTGCATAAGGACACACCATAAGACCACTCGAGATACATCACAATATACAACGAAGCACTTGGTACCCTCTAGTAAAGTCAACACCGGAGCAGAGGTAATCCTCTCCTTCAAGATTTGGAACATTCTTTCGCATGCCTCCGACCACTCAAATTTCATACTCTTTTGGGTCAAGGTAGTCAAGGGAGATGCAATGGACGCAAAATCATCCATAAACATCCTATAATAACCCGCTAGACCCAAAAGACTCCTAATGTCGGTTGGAACCAATGGTCTAGGACAATTTTTCACCGCCTCTGTTTTCCTTGGGTCAACCTCAACTCCTTCACTAGAGATGATATGACCATGAAATGCCACCGACCTCAACCAAAACTCACATTCGCTATACTTTGGTAAAAATTTGGTGTTCCTTAAGCACTTGCAAAATCACTCTCAAATGATCCTTCTATTCACCCTTATTTTTTGAGTATACCAAGATATAGTCAATGAAGCCAATGACAAATGAATCTAGGTAACTTTGCACACCCTATTCGTAAGGTCCATAAACGCCATCGGGGCACTAGTGAGACCAAAGGACAATACTGTGAAATCATAGTAACCATATCTAGTTCAAAATGCTTTTTTCTGTATATCCTCACCTCTCACCCTAAGTTGGTGATACCCTGATCTCATGTAAATCTTAGAAAAGTATATTGCCCCTTGGAGTTCATCAAACAAGTAGTCAATTCTATGGAGATGATACTTGTTATTAATAGTGACTTTATTAAGTTGGCGGCAATCGATGCACATTCTAAGGGACTCATCCTTCTTCTTCACAAACAATACCGGTGCACCACATGGAGAAATACTAGGTCTAATAAAGCCTTTGTCTAGAAAGTCCTTCAGTTGAGACTTCAACTCTTTCAATTTAGACACAGCCATCTGATAACGAGGAATTGAAATGGGGTTGGTATCCGGTAACAAGTCAATACAAAAATCCATTTTCCGTTCGCAAGGGATTCTAGGAAGATCATTAGGAAAGACCTCCAGAAATCCAATCACTATGGGGACTAACTCAACGGAAGGATTTTTGGAGTCTAAATCCTTGACTCTTACAATATGGTATAAACATCCTTTTGAGATCATTTTACAAGACTTAAGACAAGAGATAATACGACCTCTAGGAAAAAAATTCCCCCCCTTCCACTCTAAGACGGGTTCATTTGGAAAATTGAACTTGACTATACTTGTTCTACAATCAATAGAAGCAAAACCATCATGTAACCAATCCATTCCCAAAATGACATCAAAATTCACCATAGTAAGTTCTACTAATTCAACATGAGTAACTATATCGGGCAACATTATAGACCAATTTTGATAACCCTCTTTGAAACAACCGACTCACCTACCGGGGTAGTTACCATGAAAGGTTCATTTAGGATATCGGGCAAAATAGAAAACATCCTTGCTATAAAGGGAGTAACAAAAAATAATGTAGAACACGGATGAAAGTAAATCATATACATCAATAAAGAAGATTTGTAACATACCGATCACCACATAGGGAGAACTCTTTCGTTCACCCCTAGAGAGAAGATCATAAAAGCGATTTTTCTTTGGAGTATCAATATTAGAACCAATAGCTTGATGTTTCTCACTTCATTTGTCTTACCCCTTCACATTAGGGTAATCCCTAACCTTGTGGCCACTGTTTCCACACCCAACAAAATTGTCTGTCTCAACACGTCAATCACAATAATGTTTATTGCCACAAGTTCCACAAGTTGGCTTCTTGCTTGGTGAACTAGTACTTCTTCCTTTTTTTGACTTAAGGTTAGACACCCTATCATCACAAGCCTTGGGAAATTTGGAGGTAACTTGATTAGAAAACCTCTTCGTGAACCTAGGATTGTCTTGAATGTCAAGCCTACCATTTGAAGAACCACTTTCATAAGACCTTGCCTTCTTGGCCTCCCTATTCTTCCTCCTTAGCCTACTTTTTTCCACTTGTTGAGCATGAACAATAATACTAGAGATATTAATATTATCATGAAGCATAACCAACTACATTTTTCTACCAAATCTTCGGACACTCCCATGAGAAAACAACTCATATCTTCCCTTGGGTTAGACACCAATGATGGAGCATACTTAGACAATTTAGTAAATTTCAATGAATAGTGAAGTACACTCATACCTCCTAGACGAAGGTTGATGAATGCTTCCACCTTTGCTTCCCTCATGTCTCTAGGAAAGAACGTATCAAAGAAAGCCCTCTTGAAGATCTCCCAAGTTACAGGACCACCCCTTAGTGCCCTATTATACATCCATTGCATGTACAAAGTTTGGGCCACATCTTTGAGTTGATAAGCCGCCAACTCGGCCTTCTCAGTTGAGGTCACTCACATAACATAAATAATATTTTAGACCTCATCGAGGAAATCTTGAGGGTCCTCATCCGACCTCAACCCAAAGAAGATAGGTGGACTCATTCTTGTAAAGTCTCTCGAAAGAGAGGCCATAGTGTAAGAATGTTGATGTACTCAAGGTCCAACCTCTCTATTCACTTGGGGCATCATAGCTTGAACTTGTGAAGTGATGGCATTATCTTGAGAAGTCATGGCTTGGGCCAAATTGAGAAAATCTGCCCATATGTCCCCATCGGTCATCGGTGGAGGAACAACAAAAATTTGATCACCCATAAAAACTTTTTCAAGTGGAGGCACATGGTTGTCTTGCGAAGGAACTTGGTTGTCTTGAGCCCCTATATTAGCCATCTCTTCCTCTGCGCTTCTAGCAGCTACTCGTCGAGTATTCATACCTATAACCAGGATACAAGGTTTAGCTGAAAGCACTTAATAAGACTCTAGAGCCATGACATAGGAATGCAATAAAATGAGAGTTTCCTAAGCATCACATAGTCTCTCATTCATAAGTGTGGCGCGCTTCAAAATTATGACTAAGAATCTACATAGATGTGGTTTAATGAGACATCAATTCTTGGTATATTCAACATCATGCTCTGATACAAAGATTGTTACATATGGGAAGTACCCCCTAGACGTAACCTGCATCGTCGTCCTCTGAGAGGAATAAGACTAGCCTCATAGCATTCATCATTACATTCATAGGTTAAAAAGTGCATAAAATTAAAAAATTTCATCTACATCTACTTTATGAGGTTTACTTAGACCTCTCGCTTACACATAATATATTTATAGCAAGTATAAATAGACTCCTCGTATAAGAATTTTACATAGTCTTTTACTCTTATGGCACACATATATATAAGAAACACAATATAGTCTTAAAAAAGATGTCTCATATTAAACCATCTAAACGGAATCGAACAATATGGGCATAAGCCCTTACACAATGTATAAATTTCACTTAGGGCTTACAACAATATCTTGAAACAAGTAGAATGAAATGATCATCTTTAGACTATAACAAAGCAACATAGATAGAGTAAGAACAAGTTATCATCCTCGGACATGAGGACATACCGACTTGGAGAATGATTCAAAGCCTTCTTTGCAAATGGCCACTATCTCCTCAATGGCCGGAACTAAAAATGTTGGGGGAAAAGGGAGAAATGGGGTTAGCACATCATTGGTACTAAGTATGGAATCATATGCACATATAACATAGAAATCATGCTAAAAAGGGACATTTTATAAAAGCATTCCAAGTTACTTTGAAAAGTCGTATCCACAACACAAGAACACATATAAGTCAATAAGCACATATTCTTAAGTCAACACCATGTACATTACAAGACCAACAATATCAAGTCTAGTCAAGTCAACATGCATATCAACACAATTGAACACATAATCAAGACAAATCTATCATCAAGTTATAATAACAACAAGCATGCATAAGAGTTCATGACATCATCACCTAAGCAAGACCATTACCCATAACCCCCATTAAGTCAACTAGTGCAATGACTAAGTAAGACACCATAACCTTACTCAATCAAGAAAACCAAACAATTACTATAAGCAATGCCCAACTTTTCATACCATAACATCAAGAATAGTCATCATCATATTTAACAATGGAGACCAATAATGTATTTATAAGTGAAACCAATATTACATAGTGTCATTAACATGTAAGATTAACATATATATATCATTTACGTTTATAAGCTTATAAGTACATAAGAACATCTTTCTAAGACTTCCCTCAAGTCTAACTAGTGCAATGTATAGGTAGATTCCCATACACTTACATAGACTAAGTCAAACCCCTTAAGTCATCCTAGTTAGAGTTCACTTTATTACTTTATTTTACTTTTGTAAACATCTTACCTTAACCGACATAGACCACATGAGCTAATGTGGAATCCGGTGTCATGGAACCGTACACCAAAATAAGGTGGACTGCTTGTCAAGGTAGTACCAAAACATGAACATAGAATCTATGTGGATCCACTAGCTAGTATTACTATGGAGGCAACATAGTTCAAGAACTAGGAGATGTTTTTGGGACCGTCTTTGTTGTACATGCATTATAGTCTACAATCTCATGAGTACAATAGTGATCCTACCTTCCCTATGTGGGAAGGGACACTCCTCACTTTTAGTTCACTCGGTCCTAAGCTAGAGTCCCTTTTGAAATATCTTTCATTAATAATCATAACTTAATATAGGTAATAGGGTCTATCCTTTATATATTTATGCTCATTAGTTCAATAGAATTTTCATGATTAGGTCCTTTCAATACAATTCACAAATGTGAGGTTAGCACATTTACCTCACCATATCATAATGAGGCACATAGGTAATGCATCACCAACCTTATATCATTACATACTAGCCAATAACTCACAATCAATAAATCAAGACATTTCAATTCAAAATCATACCAACCCTAATCAATCTTATCTTAAGGTATACTTCAATAGAACTTCATCACTAAACACAAGTAATCATAATTGAAGTAAAGGTTTGAGATCACAAGACTTACCCCAATCTCCTTCACAAGGCATCATCCAAGGTTTTACCATCAACCATCCAATGCAACCCAAAAACGGGTTTAATATCATCACATAATAGTAATTAATACAATAACAAAGTTAATTGAATCACTACACATCATTTCATCACTAGTTCATAACCTAGGGTTATGGACTTTGGCCAATTTCATGATCTACTTCACAAACTAGGTTAACTTATCAATAACTAGCATAATAGAAAAATAATACATCATAATATAAACATAATTATCAAAAGAAACCATGGACAATACAATTTAAAAGATCAAATTCATATTAGAAAGAAACTTATATGAAACTCATCTTTTTGAAATAGATTTTGGAAGAACCCTTTGGGGAAAGGAATCCCAAAGGTGAAAGGATCTCATACCTTGTTAATTGTGTAAGATTGATGGATAAAATTACCCTTATTGATGCCCTAAATCCCTTTACCTATCCCTTCAATGGTTTTCTTCTTTTTGGGAGAGAGAAATAAGAGTAAAGGAATAGCAATGTGTTTTTGGAAAATATGGGAGTTGGGTTAGTTTAATATGCTTTAAGTCTTTATATAAGTCATTAAATAAGTTAATTAGACCTCCCTTAACCCCTAACTAATTAATAACCAACTAATTAATTAAATTTATTAACTTAAAACTTCACAGAAAAGTGCAGGCCTGGCCTACGAGACCCCGACCTCCGGGCCATAGGTCAGTCGACGGGCCTTGGGACCAACCGTCCTGCAGATCTGTCGTTTTGGTCAGAGATTTGCAAAAATGTCTTTTTGGTAAAATGGCTAAGTAACCACAGATGTAGGCAATCCAGGCCCCATCGATTGGACCATGCCTCGTCGCCTATAACCGTTGTTGCACACTGTCTTGTGAGAACTTCTTTGCCAATATGGAAGGGTCCACCTCAAGGACCCTTTGGGTGGTCCTTGGGGAGTATTACCCAGACGTTTTGACATTAAACATACTCTAATACGTTTTAGACACCTTACTACCAAATTTCATAGAATTATGACTCCTAAAATCTTGTCAAATAGGCTAAGGTACACTAGCACCTTTTGCACTAGTCTCCGGACGTCATGGATGTTCCTTGATGTTTTGACTCCAAAACTTCCTAAATTACTCTTATACATAATTATTTACCTTCACACAGTTTATAGACCTTATATACTCATGTGAGGCTCTAGATTAGGTTTAAAACTTTCAGACTGTTACAAAAACCCTCTTTATGCCTATTAGGCATTGTAGTTATCCACCTCGTGAGGACTATGGTGAACAAGCTTTCCAACATTGGGAAAAGAAACCCCTCATCATCAAGTTCACACGGGGCTAAGCTAACTTCCCTTTATTTAAAAGTCTTTATTAAATATACTTCATAAAAATTGCTTTAAAAGGTCTAACTCCTCATATGCTTAGCTCATAGGTTATAGATCAGAATGTCCTTTCATCAACCTAATTCATGTGAGAAAACCTTCCACATGTACGTAGCATATTCAAGCACAATCTAGTTTAGAGTACAATTGAGAATACCTTTTAAGAGACTTCCTCTTTACTAGATTATCATACATGCTTCATTAGATGCATTCATGTTTGTGTATGTGTACTTACATGAGAATACCTTTCACATAAACACATTTAGACACTACATGATCATACTTTAGCATATCATCATAGTATACAATTTCTTGTTCATAACTTAATCATGCATTCATATTCACGTACATAAAGCAATGACCCTAGGAACTATTCTATCAAGGTAGACATGTGCAATGTATAGGCAAAGTCCCATACCCTTACCTATACTAGTTCACCTATCAATTCATCCTAGTTAAGTTACATTTTAATACTTTCATGGACATAGACCTTACATTCATAGTAGTAGACAATAATGCATATGAGAATTATCCTTTCATTAGACACCATGAACCTATACTACTTATAAGCATGCATGAGGTGTGTGGATACATTGGTCCACATGATCACATAATGGGAACAACATGGTAGTGAGGAAGCCACTCTCTAAAGATAACAACACATGTACAACATACATCAAGACTAAAGTCACACATATATGGAGTATTAAGGACTATAGACTACACACACTCACATTACATCAAAAGAGACAAGAACATATCCAACATTTGAAAAGAAGCTTCTAATCATGCATACAAGACCACACAACAAAAGAGGGGTACATAGGTAGGGGTCGTTCATCGAGAGTTCTTCATCAGTGATAAATTTATAGACCACACCTAACCCTAACAACTTCATTCAATTATCCTAACATTATCAATGCACCCTAGGTAATGCACTAGAAAGGAAGACTAGGCACATAGTGTCACGCCCGGATTCTGGAATCCGGACGTAACCGGCGTCGTTAACCTCTCAGAGGTCGCAAACAAGACTCTTCTTAGCTTTTATCACAATCATACAGTTAAATTTGCGGAAACTTTAAAACTTTTCAATTACTTATTGAAGTATACATAGACTTCATATAGTACTGGATAAGAGTGATATTCTAATAGCTCAAACTAAACAACCATCTATTAAAGATTAAACAATTGAAATAAATGATCATGATGATAATAATAATAGTTTTCCAATTGGCCTTATTACAAACGCTTGAACAAATGTTTGAATTGAAACGCTAGGGACTATCTCCACTAGCTATGTCTAATGTACTAAGCTAGTATAATAAATGTAGCATCCTCGAACTCAAGAGGATCTACCAAAGTCTGGAGATCGCTAATCAAAACCGCTTCGTTGAAACTTTAATCTTCTTTAGAACCTGCGCCTATAAAAATAGTAATAATATCTGGGGTTAGTACACACTTGTACTAAGTATGGGTGTATGCACATAATCACATAAGAACTATGCATGATCAACGAAATCTCTTCCTAAAGCAACATGTCATTTCTGGAAAGTTAAGCCACTTACTTTCTTAATTCGTTACTCGTGAATTATGATATGTATATGACACGTTCTCATACAATTTAGGAACAAAACTATTTTTCTATATGAACATAAGACCTTGGAATCATGAACATAATTTTGGAACAACTTAAACAATAGTTTATTATTTTACTCCTTAAGCTGAGAGTTTACTGTTTCAGACTCAGTTTATTTTTCAGTCTTTTCTTCTTTCTACTGTGTTGTTCAATGAACTCCTTTGATATTATGTTTTAATTACAAGTGCAATAATTCATTGTAGTCCCATACCTACAATGAATCGAGTAAGCAACTCACAAGACCAAGGAAATGATTACTTATGAGTTATACTTCTAATTCTTTGTTAAATTGGGCATGAATGTATTTATAGGCCAATATTTATTGGCTATGCACATTCTTTGATTGTTTGCATAATATATAGATCTTGGGACATAATTCATACTCCATTATTGGCTAAAACCACTAACTTGTTGTTCTATCAAACAGTAATGATTGGCACTTTTAAACTCTTGCTTACTTAGCTCACTTGAACTTATGTTTCTACTTCTTTAATCTATTGTTCACTTTGAACATGCTACTATCATTAATTCTTATTTTTTAAAAGAATCTATAGCATTAACGGAAGTAGATAATGCGAGCTAACATTAATCCAGTGTCTCCCCCACACTGAAAAAGGTGATTAACCGATTAAGGTGAACCAAGTTCTGTGTCTACCCCACACCGAAAAGAGGGGTTCACCGGCTAAGGTGATACCGTGTCTGTGTCTTCCCCACAACGAAAAGGTGGGTTCACGGCTGAAGTGAACTGGATAATTTCCTGAGCTTTAACCAACATAGATCATGTGATATAAACATGAAATCCAGTTTCTTCCCCACACCGAAAAGAGGTGGAATCACCGGCCAAAGTGAAACGGAAACTGCCTAGCATTCTTAGGTGGAGGCATCCACTAGCTAGTCCCTATGCTGGCGAAACATAGTTCGAAGACTAGGAGACATACGGAGACCCTGGTCCACCTGGGTGGTGATCTCGTCTCATGAGTCTTACATGTGCTGGCACAAACTCATTGCTAGTCTATCGGTGCTAAGCTCAGATGTAACATTCTGGAAAATTACATGTCTTGTAAAGAGCTCATTAAGTCCGTTAGAATGCGTATTTGGGTACATTGGCATCCCAATGCCCAATATTGAGAAATATTGGGCATATTATAGAATATTGGCTAAGGGGTGTTAGCCAATTTCTATGTATACACAAGTACTTAAAATAACTTTATTCTTCATATATGGACCAATATACATTCTCATCAAGTAAAAGGCATCCCAATCCCAATATTGAGTAATATTGGGAATAGTATAGAAATTTGGCTAAGGGGTATTAGCCAATTACTATATAATACCCAAATAAGCAAAATATATTCCAAGGTTGTTTAGAAAATGTACCTGCAATGAAGACCCTAAGCTAAAATTCAATAACCATATATAGCAATACATTAGGTACTAGGCATCAAAGTGTCAAGCCTAGTACCATAGCACATAACCATTTAAAATGATCATGTAGAGTAAGAAGTGCCCAAGGACATAGTGAGGATCCTTGGGACAATAAGTATATATTCCAAATGAACCTTTCAAATAGTTAGTTGGGAAAGTCAACACAACACATGTGCAACACATGTGCTAGACCGGCCGAGGGAAGGGGACCAATATAACCAATTTGGTTAGGGCGGTTGGGGGGGACAATCGCACATGCGGGTCCAACCGCGTGGGACCAGACCCCCTAACCTACTTTAGACCCTAACCAACTAACCTAACTAACTATACAAACCAAGAACAACTAGGATAGGGACCCAACAACCTAGGACCTTGTCAGGTGACACCTAAATAACTTAACTAACTTAGGGACAACCTAGTACCTAACCTAGAATTATCCAAAGGCTTTAGTAATTACCCTAGGTTACCTAATTAATTAATTTAGCAACTTAATTAATTAATTTAAAAGGCTAAAACTGAAACTACAAAGGGAATTTCCAGATTTCGGTTAAGACAAGAAAAAGACAACCTAGTACCTAACATAGGATGGTCCAAAGAGTTGGTTATGGTCCTAACAACTTAGGGGCACATTATTAATTACCCTAGACTACTTAATTAATTAATTTAGAAACTTAATTAATTAAATTAATAAGACAAAACCGAAATCACAAGGAAAGGTCCAAAAATAGGTTAAGTCAAAGAATCCCCTAATTCTAGTCAATCTAGGAAGGGCGTTTTGGTAATTAGCTACTTAACCTAATTTAGTTAAGTATATAACCTAAGTTGACTTAGTTAAAAATCAGTTCTTAAAAGATTTAGACTCAATTAAACCACCATAAACGCACCAACGTGAAAACAAGAGAATCCGCAAGCTAAACCCTAGACGCTAGCAAGAACGTTCCAAGGCCTTTTTCGTGCAAAGTTTGTAGTGATCTTCGTAGATTTAATTCTACAGCAAGGTATGAGTTTTATCTCCTGTAACTCTTTCCCAAGAGGATTTTCAAACGTTTTAACTTAATAAAAATTGAAACTAGGGTTGTTCCCATCGAATTGTATGTTCATCTCCCTAGTTCTCCCAATTTCCGATTCTTGTAGTATCTATAGTGTAATTCTCGATGCATGTTGTTTGTATGTGGTGTTAACTGATCATTATTTGTATGTTTTAGTTATTTCTATGTCGAGTGATATGTACATGTTAGATCCGCATACTTAGAGTGTTATTTACATGAATGTTGAATGTTATAATGCCTACTTGTGTTCGAGAATATGAGATTGTTATGAGTATTTGCTGAATTGTTTTATATGTTAATCAAAGGTTAAAAGTTGGCTCGTTTAACATTTTAGATTACTATAATGTATTCATGAAGTGATTGAATTGGCAAGTGATAAAATTATGACAAGTAACTGGGGAAATTTTGAATGATGACAACAAATTGGCAAACAAGACTATGTATAATCATATCACTTTAAAAAGGTATCCCAATATCAATTCAATAAACTCATAACATAGGGTATGCCAATCAATGGGACAAGTCCCAACATACCCTATCCACTCAACTGGTGAATGTCATAACATCTTACAAAGAATCAATAACCATCATAAAGAATGATATAAGGTTAGTAAGTGACGTGAACAAGTTAAGGTGAGTAAAGAGATAACTAAGAGTTAAGTTATGATATTGACCTAATATAGAGTGTTAGAAAGAAGTGAGACGAGTTTCAAAGAACACTTAATCGTTATGTCAATAATACTCACATAAGAGGGTGCTAGAGTCTGTGAGACAAGTCTGACTCGCACCATGATGATAAAGTAAAGTCTCCAGATCATAATCATCAAGTAAAGCTAGGGATGACCAGTCATCCATAGAGTAAGTAAACCTCATAACTAGAAGCAAGCTTCCTTAATGTATGAGTAAGCTCTAAAAGATAAGAAGATAAAATCTGAGCTTAGCACCGATAGACTAATAATGAGCTTGTGCCAACACATGTAAGTCTCATGAGACGAGATCACCACCACAGGTGGACTAGGGTCTCAATACGTCTCCTAGTCTTCGAACACTGTTTCACCATCGTAGGGACTAGTGGGAGGAAACCTCCACCCAAGAATGCTAGGCAATTTTGGTTTCACTTTAGCTGGTGATTCCACCTCTTTTTGGTGTGGGGAAGATACCGGATTTCATGTTTAGCTAACATGATCTATGTCGGTTATAGCTCAGGAAAAGAATTCGGTTCACTATTGCCATGAACCTTACGGTGTGGGCAAGACATCGACATGGTTTACTTAGCCGGTGAACCCCCCTTTTCGGTGTGGAGAAGACAGAGAGCTTGGTTCACTTTAATCGGTGAACCACCCCTTTTCGGTGTGGAGGAGACACTGGATTTCATGTAGCTCGCATGATCTACTTCCGTTAATGCTAAGAGAATTCTTTAACAGAGTAAAACAAATATGTATTATGTTCAAAGTGAACAATCGAGCAAAGAAGTAGAATCATAAATTCATAGTGAACTTAGTAAAGTAAGAGCTTAAAGAACATTAATCACTAGTGTTTGATAGAAACAACAAGTTAGTGGCTTGAGCTAAAATTGAAGTATCAATAGATGCCTCAAGGTATATATCTAGGGTTAATAATAAAATAAGGGGCATAGCCAATAAATATTGTCTTATAAAACATTCATACCCAAATTTTAGAATGAAATATTTACCCTAGCAAGAAGATTATGGGCATACATATTAAAGATTGGGTTATAAATACATTCAGAACCAATCAAAGAAGAATGAGAAATCTAAATTCACAAGTACGGTAGCCAAATCAATTCCTTTGTCTTGTGAATTGCTTACTCGATTCATTGTAGGTATGGGATTACAATGAATCATTACACTTGTAAGTAAAACATAAGAATCAAAGGAGATCATTGAACTACACAACAGAAGTTAGAAAAGACTGAATAATAATCTAAGTATGGATAGGGCAACTCTCGGCCTAGGAGCAAATTTTATAAACGTTGTTTAAGTTGTTCTAAAATTATGTTCATGATTCCAAGGTCTTATGTTCATATAGAAAATGAATTGCGTGCCTTAATTGCATGAGAATGTGTCATATTTACATCATTAATCAAGATTAACATTTTAAGCAAGAAGTGATGGGATTACCGTAACTTGATATGTTGTTTAGGAAAGAGCTTTCCTTGTTCATGCATCGTACCTTATGTGTTATGTGCATACACACATACTTAGTACAAGTGTGTACTAACCCCTTATCTATTTACTATTTTTATAGGCACAGGTTCTCAAGAAGTTTGAATTGTTAACGAAGCAGTTTGGAATAACGATCTACAAACTTTGGTAGGTCCTCTTGAGTTCGAGGATGCTACACTTTATTATTTTAGATTAGTACATTAGATTTAGCTAGTGACTACAGTCCCCAGTGTTTCCTTTCAAGTATTTATTCAAAGCGTTTTAATAAGGCCAATTGGCAAACTATATTATTATTACGATCATTTATTTCATTCGTTTAATCTATTGATTGATGGTTGTTGAGTTTGAGCTATTAGAATATCACTCTTTTGCAGTACAATATGAAGTCTATGTATACTTCGATAAGTATTAAAAAATTTAAATTTTCCACAAATTTAACTGTAAGATTGTGATGAAACTAAGAAGAGGCTTGTCTGCAACCTCTGAGAGGTTAACGACGCCGGTTGCGATTTAGATTCCAGAATCCAGGTCATGACAAACTTATTATCAAAGTATGAGGTTAAATTTCCTAGGAACTAAGCCTCAACACAACCACGTTGTGTAGTTTCTAACTTATGGTTGTGAAGTGCACCACAATCATGACTTAGAGACTTTGTGATGATTAGGAATCTTCCCTTCTTCTATTCTTTATCGTGCTATCTAGAGCTTTGACATTTTTTGTAATTCTAAGTATCTGAATTCCTTCTTGTGTGCGCGATTCGAAAGAAGAACACAAGAATTAGAATGCCAAGTGGTCTAAGGCGCTAGACTCAAGATCTGGCCTTCCCAAGAAGGGCAATGATAGAAATGCCCTGCGTGAACGAAAGACTTGTAGTAAGTGTGGTCGTTCCATGAAGGTGAGTGCATGATAGGTTCTAAAGCTAGCTATGAGTACTAGTGAAGAGGAGAAGGCTGAGTTAGTTGCATACTAGCTCAAGGATATGGCTCAGGTATGGATTTGCTTCATAAATACTATGCTACCATAGACTGTCGAAATAGGGTAGTAAGGCTTCAGTTTCCAAATGAGTTAGGGTTCAAATGGGAAGGGCGTGGTTCAAATCCAACAGGTCAAATAGTTTCCAATCTTAAAGCCAATAAGATGTTATCTAAGGGGTTGAGGAACAAGAAGGTTGTCACCGTAATGGTGTTATGGAAAAACCACCTTGTTGAGGGGACAACATGGGAGGCCGAGGCCGATAGGAGATTCTGTTACCCTCACATATTTGGTTCTTAAAATTAGACAAACGTTTCCTAAGTCCGATTTTATTACTTCAACTCTAAATCTTAATGCATTAGGCTGTTTTTGGTTTTCTAAGTCCATAACTATGTGTTTTATACTTTCACTATATGAGTTGATATGAATTCATGCTTGCTTTCATGTTGATGTTTTTGCATAGTTTTTACATGATTATGTGTTGCATGAGTGTGATGTGCATTAAGTTAAAGTAATATTGAGAAGGAAGTTCATTGATCTTAAATAAGAAGCTTCAGATAAGCTTAGAGTATGTGCATCATTCAGAGTAAGTTGTGAGTCACACATTCACGAAGATAAAGTTCTACTATGCTAATGTGATTTCCAAAAAAATACCCTCTTTACTTTAAAACGATAAGTAGTGTTTCGTGGACGAATGCTCCTAAGGGGGGCATAATGTAACATTTCGAAAAATTACATGTCTAGTGAAGAGACCAGTAAGTCCGTTAGAATGCGTATTCGGGTACATAGGCATCCCAATGCCCAATACTGAGAAATATTGGGCATATTATAGAATATTGGCTAAGGGGTGTTAGCGAATTTCTATGCATACACAAGTACTTAAAATAACTATATTCTTCATATATGGCCCAATATACATTCTCATCAAGTAATAGGCATCCCAATGCCCAATATTGAGAAATATTGGGCATAGTATAGAAAATTGGCTAAGGGGTGTTACCCAATTTCTATATAATACCAAAATAAGCAAAATATATTCCAAGCTTGTTTAGAAAATGTACCTGCAATGAAGACCCTAAGCTAAAATTCAATCACCATATATAGCAATACATTAGGTACTAGGCATCAATGTGTCAAGCCTAGTACAATAGCACATAACCATTTAAAATGATCCTGTAGAGTAAGCAGTGCCCAAGGACATAGTGAGGATCCTTGGGACAATAAGTAAATAATACAAATGAACCTTCCAAATAATTAGTTGGGAAAGTACACACAACACATGTGCAGCATATGTGCAAGACCGGCCGAGGGAGGGGGACCACCCTAACCGATTTGGTTAGGGCGTTTGGGGGGGACAACCGCACATGCGGGTCCAACCGCGTGGGACCAGACCCCCTAACCTACCCTAGAACCTAACCAAATAAACTAACTAACTAACAAAATTAAGACCAACCAAGAACAACCATCCTAGGGACCCAATAACCTAGGACCTTGTCGAGTGACACCTAACTAACTTAACTAACTTAGGGACAGCCTAGTACCTAACATAGGATTGTACAAAGGGTTTGTTATATTCATAACAACTTAGGGACACTTTAGTAATTAACCTAGGTTACCTAATTAATTAATTTAGCAACTTAATTAATTAATTTAAAAGGCAAAAACTTAAACTACAAAGGGAATTTCCAGATTTCGGTTAAGACAAGAAGAAGACAACCTAGTACCTAACATATGATGGTCCAAAGAGTTGGTTATGGTCCTAACAACTTAGGGGCACATTATTAATTACCCTAGACTACTTAATTAATTAATTTAGAAACTTAATTAATTAAATTAATAAGAGAAAACCAAAATCACAAGGAAAGGTCCCAAAATTAGTTAAGTCAAAGAATCCCCTAATTCTAGTCAATCCAGGAAGGGCGTTTTGGTAATTAGCTACTTAACCTAATTTAGTTAAGTATATAACCTAAGTTGACTTAGTTAACAATCAGTTCTTAAAAGATTTAGACTCAATTAAACCACCATAAACGCACCAACGTGAAAACAAGAGAATCCGTAAGCTAAACCCTAGACGATCGCAAGAATGTTGCAAGGCCTTTTTCGTGCAAAGTTCGTAGTGATCTTCGTAGATTTAATTCTACAGCAAGTATGAGTTTTATCTCCTGGAACTCTTTCCCCAAGAGGATTTTCAAACGTTTTAACTTATTAAAAATTGAAACTAGGGTTGTTCCCATAGAATTGTATGTGCATCTCCCTAGTTCTCCCAATTTCCGATTCTTGTAGTATCTATAATGTAATTCTCGATGCATGTTGTTTGTATGTGGTGTTAACTGATCATTATTTGTATGTTTTAGTTATTTATATGTCGAGTGATATGTACATGTTAGATCCACATACTTAGATTGTTATTTACATGAACGTTGAATGTTATAATGCCTACTTGTGTTCGAGAATATGAGATTGTTATGAGTATTTGCTGAATTGTTTTATATGTTAATCAAAGGTTAAAAGTTGGCTCGTTTAACATTTTAGATTACTATAATGTATTCATGAAGTGATTTAATTGGCTAGTGATAAAATTATGACAAGTAACTGGGGAAATTTTGAATGATGACAACAAATTGGCAAACAAGACTATGTATAATCATATTACTTTAAAAAGTTATCCCAATATCAATTCAATAAACTCATAACATAGGGTATGCCAATCAATGGGACAAGTCCCAACATACCCTATCCACTCAACTTGTGAACGTCATAACATCTTACAAAGAATCAATAATCATCATAAAGAATGATATAAGGTTAGTAAGTGACGTGAACAAGTTAAGGTGAGTAAACAGATAACTAAGAGTTAAGTTATGATATTGACCTAATATAGAGTGTTAGAAAGAAGTGAGACGAGTCTCAAAGAAAACTTAATCGTTATGTCAATAATACTCACATAATAGGGTGCTAGAGTCCGTGAGACAAGTCTGACTCGCACCATGATGATAAAGTAAAGTCTCCAGATCATAATCATCAAGTAAAGCTAGGGATGACCAGTCATCCATAGAGTAAGTAAACCTCATAACTAGAAGCAAGCTTCCTTAATGTATGAGTAAGCTCTAAAAGATAAGAAGATAAAATCTGAGCTTAGCACCGATAGACTAATAATGAGCTTGTGCCAACACATGCAAGTCTCCTGAGACGAGATCACCACCACAAGTGGACAAGGGTCTCAATACGTCTCCTAGTCTTTAAACACTGTTTCGCCATCGTAGGGACTAGTGGGAGGAAGCCTCCACCCAAGAATGCTAGGCAGTTTTGGTTTCACTTTAGCCGGTGATTCCACCTCTTTTTGGTGTGGGGAAGATACCAGATTTCATGTTTAGCTAACATGATCTCTGTCGGTTATAGCTTAGAAAAGAATTCGGTTCACTATCGTCGTGAACCTTACGGTGTGGGCAAGACATCGACACAGTTTACTTAGCCGGTGAACCCTCCTTTTCGGTGTGGAGAAGACACAGAGCTTGGTTCACTTCAATCGGTTAACCACCCCTTTTCGGTGTGGAGGAGACACTGGATTTCATGTAGCTCGCATGATCTACTTACGTTAATGCTAAGAGAATTATTTAACAGAGTAAAAAAAATATGTAGCATGTTCAAAGTGAACAATCGAGCAAAGAAGTAGAATCATAAATTCATAGTGAACTTAGTAAAGTAAGAGCTTAAAGAACATTAATCACTACTGTTTGATAGAAACAACAAGTTAGTGGCTTGAGCTAATATTGAAGTATCAATAGATGCCTCAAGGTATATATCTAGGGTTAATAATAAAATAAGGGGCATAGCCAATAAAGATTGTCTTATAAAACATTCATACCCAAATTTTAGAATGAAATATTTACCCTAACAAGAAGATTATGGGCATACCTATTAAAGAATGGCTTATAAATACATTCAGAACCAATCAAAGAGGAATGAGAAATCTAAACTCACAAGTACGGTAGCCAAATCATTTCCTTTGTCTTGTGAATTGCTTACTCGATTCATTGTAGGTATGGGACTACAATGAATCATTGCACTTGTAAGTAAAACATAAGAATCAAAGGAGATCATTGAACTACACAATAGAAGTTAGAAAAGACTGAATAATAATCTAAGTATGGATAGGGCAACTATCGGCCTAGGAGCAAATTTTATAAATGTTGTTTAAGTTGTTCTAAATTATGTTCACGATTCCAAGGTCTTGTGTTCATATAGAAAACGAATTGTGTGCCTTAATTGCATGAGAATGTGTCATATTTACATCATTAATCAAGATTAACGTTTTAAGCAAGAAGTGATGGGATTACCGTAACTTGACATGTTGTTTAGGAAAGAGCTTTCCTTGTTCATGCATCGTCCCTTATGTGTTATGTGCATACACCCATACTTAGTACAAGTGTGTACTAACCCAATATCTATTTAATATTTTTATAGGCACAGGTTCTCAAGAAGTTTGAAGTGTTGACGAAGCAATTTGGAATAACGATCTACAAACTTTGGTAGGTCCTCTTGAGTTCGAGGATGCTACACTTTATAATTCTAGATTAGTACATTAGATTTAGCTAGTGACTACGGTCCCTAGTGTATCCTTACAAGTATTTATTCAAAGTGTTAAATTAAGGCCAATTGGCAAACTATTATTATTATTACAATCATTTATTTCATTTGTTTAATCGATTGATAGATGGTTGTTGAGTTTGAGCTATTAGAATATTACTCTTATGCAGTACTATATGAATACTATGTATACTTCGATAAGTAATAAAAAGTTTTAAATTATCCGCAAATAGAACTGTATGATTGTGATGAAGGCTAAGAAGTGGCTTGTCTTCGACCTCTGAGAGGTTAACGACGCCGGTTGCGATTCGGACTCCAGAATATGGGTCGTGATATCAGATCTATTTTACTTTGTTTTCTTATTAGAGTTGACTCACACATTATGGAAGCTTGATTCTAGTTATCAGGTTTACTTAACTCTATGGATGACTGGTCACCCCTTTATTTACTTGATGAATATGAACTTAAGTCTTGCATTATCATCATGGTGCGAGTGAGACTTATCTCACGGACTCTAGCACCCTATTATGTGAGTATTTTTGACATAACGATTAAGTGTATTTGAGACTTGTCTCACTTCTTTTAACACTCTATATTAGGTCAATTTTATAACTTAAGCTTTTAGTTATTTCATTACTCACCTTAACTTGTTCACGTAAATTGTTAGTCTTGTATCATTCTTTATGAAAGTTAAGATTACTTATACAATGCTATTAA
Source organism: Solanum sitiens (assembly GCA_016801875.1). Classification (NCBI taxonomy): domain Eukaryota; kingdom Viridiplantae; phylum Streptophyta; class Magnoliopsida; order Solanales; family Solanaceae; genus Solanum; species Solanum sitiens. The sequence continues at coordinate 2,020,614 of JABWTJ010000287.1, forward strand.
GTTCATAAGTTTGTGTGGATAGGGTATGTTGGGAATTGTCCCATTGATTGGCATACCCTATGTTATGAGTTCATTGATGTGGACATTAGAATGAGTTTTTGGAGTTAATATGATTGGACAAAGTTTTGTTAGCCAATTTGTTGGGATCAAACACAATTTCACTAGATATTTATCATATTATTATCCCTAGCCAATTCAATCACTTCATGAATACATTATAGTAACCTAACATGTTAAACAATCCAACTTTTAACCTTTGATTAACATATAAAATAATTCAATGAACAATTCATAACAATCTCATATTCTTGAACACAAGTAGGAATTATAAAATTCATCGTTCATGTCAATATCGCCCTAAGTATGTGGATCTAACATGTATATTTCACTCAACATATAAATCACTAAATCATACACATAATGATCAGTTAACAGCACATACAAATAACATGCATCGAGAATTTCACTTTAGATACTACAAGAATCGGAAATTGGGAGAACTACGGAGATGAACATGCGATTTGATAGGAACAACCCTAGTTTCGAATTTCTTGAAGTTAAAACGTTTGAAAAGCCTCTTAGAGAAAGAGTTCCAGGAGAGAAAACCCATACCTTATTGTAGAATTAAATCTACAAAGATCCCCTTGCACTTTGCACGAAAACCTTGAAGAACTCTTGCTATCGTCTAGGGTTTGCTTCACGTTTTTCTCTTGTTTTAGTTGAAGCGTTTTAGGGTGAATAACGTGGAACTAACTCTTTAAGAACTAAATGTTAACTAATTATACTTGGACTATATAACCTAATTAAGTTAGACCAATTAGGTAATTACAAAAATGCCTCTCCAAGATTGACTAGGAATAAAAGAATCTTGTCTTAACCGAAATATGGATTTTTCCTTAGTGGTTTCGGTTTTAGTCATTTAAATTAATTAATTAAGTTGATAAACTAATTAATTAGGTAACCTAGGATAATTACTAAAGTACTCCTAAGTTGTTAGGACCATAACCAACTCTTTGGACCATCCTAGGTTAGGTACTAGGTTGTCTCTTACTTGTCTTAACCGAAATCTGGAAATTGCTTAGTAATTTCGGTTTTGTCCTTTTAAATTAATTAATTAAGTTGCTAAATTAATTAATTAAGTAACCTAGGGTAATTACTAAAGTACCCCTAAGTTGTTAGGACCATAACCAACCTTTTGGACAATCCTAGGTTAGGTACTAGGTTGTCTCTTACTTGTCTTAACCGAAATCAGGAAATTGCTTAGTGATTTCGGTTTTTTCCATTTAAATTAATTAATGAAGTTTATAAATTAATTAAGTAAGTAACCTAGGGTAATTAATAAAGTACCCCTAAGTTTTTAGGACCATAACCAACCTTTTGGACCATCCTAGGTTAGGTACTAGGTTGTCTCTTACTTAGTTATGCGGTTAGGTGTCACCTAACTAGGTCTTAGGTTGTCGGGTCCCTTAGTTAGTTATTTTTGGTTGGTCTAGGTTATTTAGTTAGTTAGGTCTGTTAGTTAGGGTCTAGGACTGGTTAGGGAGCTTGGCCCCACGTGGTTGGACCGGCATGTGTGCGGTGTGCCTGTCCCCAACCGCCCTTATCGAATCGGTCATGGTGGTCCCCTTGGACGGTTTGCACAAGTGCTTGCACATGTGCTGCTTGAACTTTCCTAACTAACTATTTGGAAGGTTCATTTGGAATGTTTACTTATTGTCCCAAGGATCCTCACTATGTCCTTGGTCACTGCTTAATCTACATGATCATTTTAAATGGTTATGTGCTATGGTACTAGGCTTTACACTTGGATGCCTAGTACCTAATGTGTTTACTGATTGATTACGAATTTTAGACTAGGGTCTTCATTGTAGGTACATTTCTTAAACAATCTTGGATTATATTATGCTTACTTGGGTCTATATATAGAAATTGGCTAACACCCCTAAGCCAATTTTCTATTCTATGCCCAATATTTCTCAATATTGGCCATTGGGATGCCTATGTACCCCAATACGTATTCTTAAAAAATCTCCTAGGCTCTTCACTAGACATGAAATTTTATGGAATGTTACATATAGCTTCACATATGTGATCATCATAACCACACTTAACACATAAATTATCTTCAAGGCCATGATCACATCATATAGTTATATAGACAAGAAGGTAAACACCACCATCATAAGTGGACCATACAGATCAACACAATTCAATGTCAATTCTATACTAAATAGAGAGATCCTGGTCAAGCTATGATCCCCATTGATCAATTCTAAAAAATTCATAATCAATTGACATAGATAAACATAGAATTAAGCAATTCATTATATTCTAAACATAATTCGATCATCATCAAATCAAGATAAAAAGACCCACATTATTTCATAATTTGAGAATTTGGGAAGATCATGGATATATCATGAAATTGGATTGAAAATTCATCTTTAAAATAGTAGATAATAATCAATTTATCATAAACATGCTTTTGAAATGAATTTGAGAAAGAACACATGGCTAAATTGGAAGACAATAATTTTTTATCATGAAATCTTCTTTAAAAACCTTTGAATGAACTCCTTAGATGAATGGATAACTAAGGATGAAGGATAACCATACCTTATTGATTGAAAACCCATGAAATTTGAGAAGAAATCGTTTGAAAATTTATCTTCTAGCTTGAGCTTGAATTTTCCCTCCAATGGAGGTTTGAAAGAATATGGAAGAGAAGAGAGTTTTGGGATTCTGATTTCTTATTGGGTGTTAGGGATTTTACTTGGGAAAGGGGTTAAATAAGTCCTACAAACTATTTATAACCGACTCTAAATTACCCAAAATACCCCCACACTTAATTGGACTTTAGACAAGTCAAACTTAACTTTCATTTTTGAAATCTTCGTCAGGGAGCAAGTCTGCATCGCGGAAATGTTCCCACATGATTTTTGGAATTAAATTTTGAGACAGTAGAGTGAGCTACACGTCCCTGACGCGTAGATATCATTTTTCTCTTGAAAACCCTAGTTCACGACCCGGACCAATTTCACCTATGAGAAAAATGTTGTTGCCTTGGGCAGCTTGTTTGCCAAAGAATGGGTCCTCCTCAAAGACCCATAGGGAGGTCCATTGGGTGTCGTGCCTGGACGTTTTGACCCTAAATACAACCATATGCATGTTAGGTTCCTATACTATCAATATGAGCACCAAACAATACATAAAACATCTCAAGGCACACTAGAATGCACTAGCACGTTTTCAAGGCTAACTTTCAAACGTCTTTGACGTTCTTGGACGTTTGACCTCCAAACCACTTCAAATAAATTAGGCATATTGTCAAACACAATTTTAGGCACATGTGAGGCTCTAATCACCTTAGTTCATTTTGAGAGACCTTACAATATCCCCTACTTGGGAACATTCGTCCTCGAATGACACTTGGGACATTTTCCAAACACTTTCAAGTAGTCAATGAACAATAGAGAAACTCACAACAGTCAACACATCATCACATAAAAGTAAATTCAGCAAACTTACAAGGAACACCAACTGCAATCAAATTTTGCACTCAATGCAACACAACCAAGCAAAACTTTTATTCACTCACTCTTTAATGCATCAAACACATAGGCTCTTGTCATTCTCATAGGAGGAACATCTTTCTCCTGATCATAACATGGTCTTTACATCTCATTTAATTAAGAGATCATTATGCAACAACTTCTAGGTCACACATTGGCAGATTCAACATCACTCAAGAAGCAAACAAGCAACTCACACTAGATGCAACTAGGCCATGACTAATGTAGATCAACAAGAATCTTTATCATTTCTTCATAGTACCTTCAAGGTCATACTTTCAATACCATGCTTTGTTATGTTTAAGGAGGAATGCCCTTCTCCTTAACATATTCACATGTTATCATGAGTTCATACACAAGCAATGCACAAAGGTCAATTCATTTTAATGAGGACTCCTCAATAATAAGTCACACCACACACATCACAACAATAATAAGTCATTTCACAATATTTTAATTTCTAGCGTGACAATTGTTTTCCTAAGCATGCATCAATTAGAGAAATTCTTGCAATCTATAGGAACACATCAAGAACATTAGTTAAACCTACCAGCACCTCTCAAGAGTGAGCCTACATTAACACTTTCCAAGTCCTAAAAGCCACACATCTTTACGAAACTCATCATTTTTCTTTTAAAGGAGACTCTAATTCTTATTAATGGTTTAAACACCGCACCTTATAAGTGTCATTAAGCATTCTCCTTACACTATCTCATGAAAACTAATGCCCAATTATCATATCAAGATGCACAAGCAACATGAGAGAAACATGAATTTGACCAAAAATCCATTTGCATGCAACTAAGAGTCTTCAAAACATGCACAACATAAGGTCAATTTAGACATACCTAACATATGGAGAACTTGCAATTTATACTGACATGCAAAACTCCCATCATGAACAAGTTACTAGGAACTCTTTAGTTTCAAACTTTAGTAAGAATAGAAGGACAAGATAGAGATATCTACAACTTACTACTCATATCATCATCCTCCACATAGGGTAAACCCATTTAAGATCAACTTGTCTCAACTTAGGAGAACCTTAGCTTACCAACCTTAGCTACTAAGTAGATCATCCCTCTCCTAGGATCCAAGTTCATGCAGCACCTTCATCAACTTCACCTAAAAGTGATTCTCTACCTAGAAAAATTCAAGGGAACTCAACATAGGAACATCAAGGGTACTAAATATTTTACTATCTAGGCACATTATACCCCATTTGGGGTAAACCTAATCACATCATGCCCTTAAACACCAAAACCAAGGCAAGCCAAGACCAAACTTTCATACTTTTCACGCAAGAAGTTTTAGCATCCTTGAGGGTTTTCTCTCCTAATCTCATATCAAGGAGTCTACTAACTCAATCATCAGGGGCAATACCTCAAGTATCATTATTCCTCTTAGCTCAACATCTAAAGAAAAATACATAGCAATCAAAATAGGCTATACTACCCCACCATATAAGGCCTTAATTATATCATGAATACCAAGGGTCATAAAAACCTTGGGGAAAACATAAAAGAGACTTGTCCATAAAGGCTTGTTTCTTTTCTTTCAACACTAGGGCAAGGTAACTTCAGGTCATTTCAATCGACCTTATAACCTTTGGAGGAAACCTCCAACCAACTATGCCTAGGTACACCCTAAGCACTTCCTCAATGGTCATACTCAAGGTCAATCCTAAGGGATAACTAACCAATTCTAGGTAGGTCTACATCAATACTCTCCTTCTCTTTAAGTTTTATGGGATACATACTACCCTCTAAATCAACCTTAGGCCAAGACATAGTTCCATCCTATGGAACAAAACCCTATTCTCCCCTTTTCCCCACTCTTAGAATACGTTCACTAGGGAAACTAGCCACCTATTCATAAGGTTTCTCCCATTAACTAGCAAACTTCACAATCACCTTACAAGGTAAGCATACCACCTTAACTTCTAGGATCAAGCCTAAACAAAAGACTCCAATCCACACAAGGAAACTATGAAGAATCACACATAAAAAGGCAACATTTGAACCATTTCATATATACAAAGGCAACATGCATCTTTAGCTATTTAACAAACTACTTCAAAGAATTTCAAGCCTAAACCATATCATTAGACTATCATATTACAAAAAGATATAGCAACATATCATTCCAAAAGAGAACTCATCTTAACCATAACAACTTTTAACAAGCTATAACCATACCATAACGAAATTTGCACATAACATGTCATTTCACTTAAATCACATATATAGTCATAAATGGCACCACATCAACACATGTCAAATGTACCTTCACGAAAAAATCATCAAACCATAAAACCAAGATAAGCATCAAAACTCACCTTGTCTCCCTCAAGCATAGAGATACCATCTCATCTAAGCAATCACATCAAAAGACCACCAGACAAGAAACATAAGAGAGAGATCATATAGAGTTAAGTTCTATGGCACGACATTAGAGTAGTGAAGAAGGGAAACTCTATCATCCTATAGCCTGTCGCTTATAGATGTGTCGCGACTCACCACCGATGAACGAGAACCTACTAGATGGCAATATAAGACTTTGGACCTTAAAACCACTTTGATAACCTAATGTTTTGATACCACGTTTGTCACGACCAAGGAGCACCCCCTAGAAGTAACATGGTGTATTTGACCTCTCGGAGGTCTTATAAAAGCCCATAGTCAACATTCATCGCATCATTATAGTAAATTTAGCAGAAAATTTAAAACTTTTCTTAGCACATCATATGCTAGAATCATCGCTTTATATATATATATAATACAATTCATAATACATAGTTAGACTCTAAGTCTCTTTTGCCATCTTACACTCAACATCAATAGAGTATAATAGGGACACAACCCTTAGCAACATAAAATAATAATCTAACTATTACATAAATTTGAATAAGAACTTTGACATAGGATATCCTTGAATCTTAAGAACTCCTTTTCATGAGCTTGGGAAACATCTATCAAGCCCTCACTTTAGATACATCCTTTAAGCATCCACTACCTACACTTTGTTAGAAGATGAAAAAGAATAGTGTTAGTACAAAAATGCACTAACTATGGAAATCATGCAAAAACATACATTTAAAGAGGAATTTTTTGTTAGAAACCATGCAACATGCCTTTTTAAAGAACCTTCATAAACATCTGCACACTTACACAATACAACCGGAGAGCTCATATTTCCATACTTTGTTTTATTTTGAGTCTTTTTCTTGTTGTTGTTGTGTAGTTCAATAATTCCTTTGGTCCTATGTTTTACTTACAAGTGCAATGATTCATTGTAGTCCCATACACACAATAAATCGATGTAAGTAATCCAAGGACTAAAGAATGATTTCCCTACCTTATAGTGAGTCAGTCTTCACACTACATATTCATTACATTTCATAAGCCATTCTCTATTGATCATGTCATTTATTTCATTACTTTCATGTTAGGGAAGTTATGGGGTATTTAGTTAACGTTATGTTTCTACTTCCCTTTATTGGCATCATATAAGAAGTGATTATAAGCCAATCTTATTTGGCTTTGCCCATTATTTGTTGAAACATCATGAGTGTGATATTGGCAATTGACATTCTTAAGCTCTTCTTCATTGCTCACTTTGAAAATATGTTCCATCATCATCACCATTCTCACTTTCATAGAGACATCATAGGGGATAAGATCATGCAAACTAACATGAAATCCAGTGTCAGCCCCACATCAAAAAGGGGTGATTCACCGGTTAAAATGAATCTATATCATGTGAAATACTCATGAAATCCAGTATCTGCCCCACACATGGAAAGGGGTGATCCCCGGCTAATGCGAATTCATCTCAAGTGTTCAATCCATAACGAAAAGGAGTGGCTCACGACTATAGTGAACCAAGAACATATCGTGAGAATTAACCGACATAGATCATGTGAGCTAAACATGAAAATTCAGTATCTACCCCACACCAAAAAGGAGTAGAATCACTGCCAAAGTGAAACCGAACATGCGTAGCTCGCTTAGGTGGAAACCACTGGCTAGTTCCTATGTTGGCTAGACATAGTTCGAAGACTAGGGACGTAATAAGACTACTTGTCCACCTCGGTGGTAGCCTCGTATCATGAGACTTGCACGTGCAAGCACATGCTCATAACTAGTCTATCGGTACTGTGCTCACTTTCGTTATCTTATTTATCTTTTATAGTTGACTCAAGCATTGTTGAAGCTTACTTCGAGATTGAGATTTACTTACTCTTTTAATGACTTGTCATCCTTACTTTACATTTATGAAATGTGAATTGTCCTTGCATATCATCCTTACTTTACATTGATGAAATGTGAATTGTCCTTACATATCATCCTTACTTTGTATTAATGAAATGTGAATTTTCCATACATATGATCGTTACTTTACATTGATGAAATGCTAATTGTCCTTACATATAATCCTTACTTTACATTGATTAAATGTGAATTGTCCTTACATATCATCCTTAGGTATTAATGAGACTAGTCTCACATATTCTAACACCTTCATTCGTAAGTATTCTTTTAACATAGTAGCTAAGGTGTAAGTAAGACTTGTCTCACTTTCTTGAACACCCCATTATGGTCACTTACTTAATTTAGACCCCTTTAATTATGTTATAACTCACGTTACATCTTTACTTTATTTTAGTAGCTTCATATCATCGTTTATGGACAATGAGCACTTCATTCAATGAGTTCATGTGTTCATTGTTCATTCTTTTAGAGCATGTTGGGAGTTTTCCCAATGAATGTCATGCCCTTGGTTATGGATTCATTGAATTACTTTAGAAGTGCTTATAATATATTTGATACTCTTACTACACAAGATTGTCATATGATTAGTATTGGCCTCAACATTTGGGATATTAAACTAGCAAACCATTTTTGTTGGCATAGACCAATTTTATGTAAGTTCATATTTAAATTGAATATGTATGAACCTTTAGCCAATCTTTTAATCATTTACATAATCTCCTAGCCATTAGCATGCATTCGTTTTGACAAAGTAGTGTTAGCTAATTTTATTGGCACCAAATAGTCAATTCATTCAAGATGTGATTTCATAGATGTCTTTTAAGCCAATCTTAGTTTATGACTTTAGGCATAACGTTTTTAAGCATCTTGGGCAGCATCATATTAACATTTGATGAATATAACACCTTTATAAAGTCACCTTAACAGTAAGTATGCATCAAGACGTCACACATCACACTTAACGTTTTTCGAACATACCTTAGTAACACATCGTTTTTTAATTCATGTAAGAAACCCTTAGCATCAAACGAGTCCAATTAATAGGTTCATTCAACATTCTTTAATCAAAAACCATACACATTAAGATCATCCAGCACCACATACCAACAACAGGATTGTCACGACCCGGATTCGAGGATCCAGATCGCAACCAGCGTCATTAACCTCTCAGAGGTCGTAGACAAGACTCATCTTGCATTCATCACATTCATCTAGTTAAATTTGCGGAAATTTAAAACTTTTTATATGTATGAGGTTTACTTAGACTTCATATAGTCATTACGTGTTAAACGCTATATACTAAGCTCAACATCAAAAGACAATTATCTAATATTAATAATCAATTCGATATAGAAGATGAATATATCATAAATAAGTTTGCCAAAATGGCCTTACATAAAAAAGGTTCGAAACAAAATGTGAAAGAAACGCTACGGACAACATCCACTAGCTATGTCTATATCTAAAGCTGGACTAATGCGTGTAGCATCCTCAAAATCAAGAGGACCTACCAAATGGTCTGGAGAAAACGTTGAAGTCCAAACCGCTGCAGGTGTCGTCAATCTGCCCTCTGACCTGCACCTATAAAAATATTAAATAGTAGGGGGTTAGTACACCACTTGTACTAATTATGGGTGTATGCACACATACACATAAATGTATGCATGATCAATGAATGCTCTTCCTAAGCAACATGCCATTTCTGGAAAGTCTAGTCATTAGAAAGTCTAGTCATTAGACTTTCCTAATTCGTTAGTTGTGTATTGTGGTATGAATATGATGTATTTTAATGCATTAAAAGCACAAAAATCATTTTCTATATGATTACAAGACATTAGTATCACCAACATAATTTTAGAACCACTCGGGTGAAGATTTGAAAATTTGATGACCCCCAACCCGAGAGTTCCTATTTCCATAGTTATTTTTCAGTCTTTTTCTTCTTGTTGTTGTGTAGTTCAATAATTCCCTTGGTCCTATGTTTTACTTACAAGTGCAATGATTAATTGTAGTCCTATACCCACAATGAATCGTTGTAAGTAAGCCAAGGACTAAGGAATGATTTCCTTACCTTATAGTGAGTTAGTCTTCACACTACATATTCATTACATTTCATAAGCCATTCTCTATTGATCATGCCATTTATTTCATTACTTTCATGTTAGGGAAGTTATGGGGTATTTAGTTAACGTTATGTTTCTACTTCCCTTTATTGGCATCATATAAGAAGTGATTATAAGCCAATCTTATTTGGCTTTGCCCATTATTTGCTGAAACTTCATGAGTGTGATATTGGCAATTGACATTCTTAAGCTCTTCTTCATTGCTCACTTTGAACATACATTCCATCATCATCATCATTCTCACTTTCATAGAGACATCATAGGGAATAAAATCATGCGAACTAACAGGAAATCCAGTGTCTGCGCCACACCGAAAAGGGGTGATTCACCGGTTAAAATGAATCTAGATATGTGAGCTACTCATGAAATCCAGTGTGTGCCCCACACATGGAAAGGGGTGATCCCCAACAAATGCGAATCCATCTTAAGTGTTCACTCCACACCAAAAAGGAGTGTCTCACAGCTATAGTGAACCAAGAAAATATCGTGAGCATTAACCGACATAGATAATGTGAGCTAAACATGAAATCCAGTGTCTACCCCAAACCGAAAAGGGGTGGAATCACCGGCCAAAGTGAAACCGAACATGCCTAGCTCACTTAGGTGGAAACCACTGGCTAGTTCCTATGTTGGCTAGACATAGTTCGAAGACTAGAGACGTAATGAGACTACCTGTCCACCTCGGTGGTAGTCTCGTCTCATGAGAATGTTGGGAGTTGTCCCAATGAATAGCATGCCCTTGGTTATGGATTCACTGAATTACTTTAGAAGTGCTTATAATATATTTGATACTCTTACTACACAAGATTGACATATGATTAGTATTGGCCTCAACATTTGGGATATTAAACTAGCAAACCATTTTTGTTGGCATAGACCAATTTTACGTATGTTCATATTTAAATTGAATATGTATGAGCCTTTTGTCAATCTTTTAATCATTTACATAAGCTCCTAGCCATTAGCATGCATTTGTTTTGACAAAGTAGTGTTAGCCAATTTTATTGGCACCAGATAGTCAATTCATTCAAGATGTGATTTCATAGATGTCTTTTAAGACAATCTTAGTTTATGACTTTAGGCATAACGTTTTTAAGCATCTATGGCAGAATCATATTAACATTTGATGAATATAACAGCTTCATAAAGTCACCTTAACAGTAAGTATGAATCAAGACGTCACACATCACACTTAACGTTTTTTGAACATATCTTAGTAACACATCATTCTTTAATTCACGTAAGAAACCCTTAGCATCAAACTAGTCCAATTAATAGGTTCATTAAACATTCTTTAATAAAAAACTATACACATTAAGATCAGCCAGCACCACATACCAACAACATGATTTCTAACCTATTCAACATTGAAATCGTAAAAAGGATACTAGGGAAAGGAAAGTTCGACGAGAACTTTGGGAACAACCCTACTTTTTGAGATTTCATGAATTACGACGATGGAAAGTACTCTTGGAGAAAAATTTCCAGGAGAGAAACCCATACCTTATGTAGATTCGTAAAAAACGACGATCACCCCAACTAAATCCTTGAAAACCCTTGAAATCACCCAAGAAAAGCCTCTAGCGTTCTTACGTTCTTGTGGTTTGCTTTCTACTGCCTCAGCGTCGTGAATTCTCAAGAATTGGTCGTGAATTCTAGGTTTAGGAACTGATATTGCATTATGAAACTTAAGACTTAATTAGCTTAATTAAATAAATAATTAGTTAATTACTAAAATGCCCCTCCTAAGTTGACTAGACATAGGAGAACCATTGACTTAGCCAATTCCGAAAATTGGCTAAGTGTCACGGCTTGACCAAGGCTCTAAGTTACTTAATTAGTCTGCTTAATTAATTAAATAAGGGACCTAGGGAAATTACCAAAACACCCCTAAGTCACTAGGACCAGAACTAACAACTTTGGACCATCCTAGGTTAGGTACTAGGTTGTCCCTAAGTTAGTTAAGTTAGTTAGGTGTAACCCGACTAGGTCTTAGGTTGTCGGGTCCATTAGCTGGTTATTTTTTATTGTTCCTAGGTTATATAGATAGTTGGTTAGGTTAGTTAGGATGTAGAGTTGGTTAGGAGAGTGGACCCCACATGGACGGACCCGTGCGCGCATGTCCCTAACCGCCTAACTGAAAGTGGTTGGATGTCACGTGGTCCCCCTCTCAATTGGTTAGCCCATGTGCTTGAACATGGGTTTGTTGCACTTTCCTAACTAATTTATCTTGATGTCTCATTTGGGAATGCTCACTTATTGTCCCAAGGACTCTCACCATGTCCTTGGGCACTGCTTAATTTACATGATCATTTTAAATGGTCTTGTGGAATGGTATCTAGGCTTGACACTTGTGTCACGACTGGAATCTAGACCCCAGACGAGACCGGCGTCGTTGACCTCTCAGAGGTCGCAGACAAGCCTACTTACGTCATTCTTACTTTACATAGGTTAATTTTAGCGGAAAATTTGAAACTTTTTTTTGTTTCTAAACATTACTTACTAAACACTTCTAATACATTCGTAATTTGTTCAACATCAACCATCTAAACATTAAGAGATAATCAAATGAAAGAAATAGTTCAATAACATAATTGTATAATTGCCAAAATGGCACCCATACATAGTCTGAATAAAATAAGAAAGAAACGCTAGTGGAACATGCTCCACTAGCTCAACTCCTAAACTAAGCTAGAGAATAAATAGTAGCATCCTCGAAAGCATGAGGACCTACCAAAAACCGGATGAATACTGGACGTCCGGATAACTGCAACGATGATCCTGTAGCTCTACCGTCCACCTGTGCCTGCACCTAAAATAGTAGAGTTTGTATAGGGTTAGTACACACTTGTACTAAGTATGGGTATATGCAAGCACACACCAAGGACATGCATGACAAAGAATATCTCTTTCCTAACAACATGATTGTTGGAAGTCAAGTCAGTGGACTTGCCAAATTGAGATTAGGAAAGTTAGTGAACTTTCCAAATTTGGATTAGGAAAGTCAGTGAGCTTTCCAAATTTTGATTAGCAAAGTCATGCCATGAGAGTAACATGCATCATCATACTTATCATATTGCACACATGACATAACATTTTACACATATCACATATCATATTGCATATAGCACATAACATCTTTCATACCATTCATTCATATGCCATGAGACCTTGGAATCATGGACTTAACATTAAGACTTTCCAAAATGAGGGCTCAACATATGGGACCTCAACTAGGGAGTCTTCGTTAGCAAACACAGAGTCTTCTTCGTTCATTCATACGTACTCCATTTCATTTCATTCATAGACTAGTGTAAACACCAGTTATACCTAGGATGTAGTTTAAGACTTTCATTAGGTTCGTTGTGCAATGACCAAGAATGACCTAATGTCATTACTTGAATCTAACTCACCTTTTGATTATCCTATCCTAACACCTTTGGTATCATTCATTTCATTATGTGCATCATTTGAGGCTGGCCTCATTCATTCATTGGGAATTTTAACTTTAACCGACATAGATCATGTGAGCATCATGAAATCCAGTGTCTCCCCCACACCGAAAAGAGGTGGAATCACCGGCCAAAGTGATCCAATAACATGCTAGCGTACATAGGATTTTAACCCCGCCAGATCCCTATATTGGCAGTATAGGTTCGAAGACTAGGAGATATAAGGACACCCATACCCGGCAAGCCAGACAGTCTCATCACCTGAGAGTTACGTGAACCTCCACCCTTCCCGAAAGAAGGCATCACCGCTCATAGCTAGTCTATCGGTGCTCAGTATAAAGTTCCATTTCATTCATCTCATACGTCATGGAAGCTAACTTCTAGTATGAGGACATCATAGCTCATTATATGATTTCTCATCTCATCATTCGTATTAAGTGTGTTAAGCTCAATACTCTCATTAGAGTGTTCATAGAGACTGGTCTCTTCATTATCTTACACTCTCATAGGTGAATACATGTTGGTAACCTTTTCTTAGGCTCATATGAGATTACTCTCCTCAGTTACATTAGCCTCATATCACGTTGCTACCACATTCATCATCATTTGCATCTTCGTTTTTGTTAGTTATTCACCTCTTATTACGTGTATGTTCATTTCGTCATATGCCAATGCACTTGGCCATTTGGTGTGTCTCACACCCTTACTTAACCCCTCTAGGGTTCATCATTTCATTTCATACATCTTAGGTTCACTTACTTTTGAACGTATGTTAGACTTATGAGTCTAAACACACAAGCCATGAGGCTTCATTCGTAGTTCGTTAAGTAATTCTTACATTCCTAAGAATATGTAGTACAAGACTTATGTATCTTGTAGTTATGCCAAGATCTTGAATTTTATCTAAGTAGGTGGCATTATTCTTGAATGATTTGTTCACGTATGACTTATGTATCAAACGGAAATTTGGGCAAGGAATCCCAAGAGTTGAATCAATTGAATGTCATTTACATTATTAATTGATTTTATTCTATTAGTCATAACATTTTTAACTCTAAGTTAAATCACAATGTTTACATTGAAGGTTTACTTTTCCACTTAAAGTCTCTCTTACATTGGCCGATGGGTTGTGGGTTCAAGCCCCCACAACCCCATTTTTGTATTTCTTTTATTTGTTTCGGTTCATATGAGGCTTTGGGACCAGAGGTCGAGTCCCCTCAGCCACACTAAATTATCCTTTAATTTCCCTTCCCTTCCATTCGCTTAGGCCGAGAGGTTGTGGGTTCGAACCCACATAACCTCTTTATTTTATTCTCCCTTTTTAAGAGTTGACTGATTGAGTTGATTATGAGGTTGTGGGGTCGAATCCCCACAGCCTCATTTCATTTTTATTTTTACTTCCCTCATCCGCATAGAGGTCGTGGGTTCGATTCCCACGCCTCTCAAAATTTTCCTTAATTTTTCCTTTTCCTTGGTTTCTAACCGAGAGGGTGTGGGTTCGAATCCCACCCCTCTCATTTCTTATTTTCTTTTTCTTCACACTTATTTCCCAGCCAAGGTAGGTTCGAATCCCCCTCACCACACGAATTTTCTCCTTCTTTATTTTTTTTTTTGATTTTTAAAGGGGTGAGGTCTCGGGTTCAACCCTGAATGACCTAACCTATTCTTCCTTATTTTTCTTGACATTCTAAACATCTTAATTTGGCAGAGATATACCAACCTAATGCTGGAAATTTAAAGTGACTTCTTTACTCATTTTTATCTCCATTTGTTAGTAAATTCATAGGACAATACATAGTTCATTTGGTACGTTCTTTAATACAATTCTTCACGAATTCTTATCCAAGATGTTTACTCCTTAAATCAGCCACACTTCATGTCACACGAACATCACAATTTACTTCAATTCGAGTACATAAAACAACAACATAACATTAACAAAAATGAAGTCTCTAGGCCGAGACTCACACATGCCATGCATTTTTCTTTTCTTGATTCGAACACACACACATAGTTGTCTTTTCATGAATTAACATACATCCAATACATTACATTCAGTACAAACATCACATAATCCTAAGTCTACCAGCATTAATACCAACCTACATTCGTTGGGAGCTAATGACAGGGACATGCAACGGGGAAATAACCTTAGTTTTTGAGCCGAATATACTGAGTCTTAAGGGTCTCTTAAGAAAGGGACCAAGAGTAAGAAAACCCATACCTTGTTTTCTTGTTAAATGTCCAGAATGCTGCCCAAGAACTCCCCCACAAATCAGCCCACGCACCCAAAGTCACACCTTACCCGACCAGTGTAGTAGTTCCGCTTAACGTTACCGGATTGTTTTCTCTTTGTGTTTCTATCTTTCAAGTTCTTGATGAACTTTTGCCTTTACATTATTTTTCTTTTGTTGATTCTTTTCTCACGTTTTCAGCCAAGAAAAAGAGAGTGAAAGAGAGAGAGAAATCGTGCAAGAGAGAGTGGGGGAAATGGGAGATAGAAGTCTAGTAGAAGTAGGACTTTGTGGGTTTGAATTAGTCAACTTAATAATTAATCAAAATTAAAACAAAAATCTGATTTCTTTTTCCTAAATCAGCTAATATTAATTATTTATTAAAAAATAAGTTAACACATTAAAATAAAAGCAAGTTTAATCTTGCTTCTAGTGGGGCTCGAACCCGAGTGACCCCATTTGCGAGAATGGGTCAATTCGGGTTGCTCCACCCGAAAACACCTTAAATAAATTAATTAATTTATTAATTAATTTGTTCCTTAGGGTAATTACAATATTACCCTTGGCTTGGAAAAGACCATTTTACCCTTGGACCCTCAAAACTTAAGATTTCTTCTTTTGAGTCCGGTAAAAATTCTTTCAATTAAATCTTCGTTTTCGCGAGCCTCACATGGTTGCTTCCAACCTTTCCAAGCTCAATTAACTCCCCAAGTTAGTTGGCTTGGTCATAGTAAGGGTTCTGAGGTCTGGTTCTACGCGTATCAATACGTGTGAACCTTGGTCTAATCGCATACATTCTTGAAAAAGCTAAGTCTTGATCCTATTCATTTTTAGGGTTGTTACATTATCCCCCCCTTAGGAACATTCGTCCCCGAATGACACTACTACTTCATGTTTTAATGCCAGTCAGATCATAATAAAAGCACGTCAATCAATAGCAACAAAATACGGGGAGGTAAGGAAGCATAGGTTTAAGAGTATAAAGTCTAACCTCAAGAGCTTAACAGGTGAGGGTAGCGGGCCCTCATGTCGGCCTCAGCTTCCCACGTAGCACCCTCAACAAGATGATTTCTCCACAATACTTTCACTGTGGCAATCTCTTTGTTCCTCAGCCGCTTGACCTGTCTGTCTAAGATTTCAACCGGTACCTCCTCATAAGACAAGTCTTCATTAACCCCCAATCCTTCAACAGGTAAGATTGATGGTGGATCACCTAGGCATTTCTTCAACAGAGATAGATGAAAGACTGGATGGACAGAAGCTAACTCTGCGGGCAATGCCAACTCATAGGCCACCTCACCCACACGCTGTAGGATCTCATATGGCCCAACATATCTCGGACTCAGCTTCCCTTTCCTACCAAATCTCATCACCCCTTTCATTGGTGATATTTTTAAGTAAACCTGGTCACCAACATCAAACTCTAAGGGTCGCTTTCTGTTATCAGCATATGACTTCTGCCGACTGTACGCAGTAGTCAACCTGTCTCTAATCATTCTGACCTTCTCTAAGGCCTCATGAATGATCTCCGGCCCCAAAATGGATGACTCTCTAACCTCGAACCACCCAACTGGAGATCTACACCTCCTACCATATAGTGCCTCAAATGGTGCCATCCCAATGCTGGAGTGATAGCTATTATTATACGAGAACTCTATCAAAGGCAGATGGTCATCCCAGTTACCTCTGAAGTCGATCACACACACCCCCAACATATCCTCCAATGTCTGTATGGTGCGCTCTGCCTGCCCATCTGTCTGAGGGTGAAAGGCAGTGCTAAGCTTCACCTGCGTGCCCAAGCTCTTCTGGAAAGATCTCCAGAAGTGAGAAGTAAACTGAGCTCCTCTGTCTGAAATAATAGACAAGGGAATCCCATGCCATCTCACAATCTCATCAATGTAGAGCCTCGCATAATCCTCGGCTCTGTAAGTAGACTTCACAGGGATAAAGTGGGCAGACTTAGTCAATCTGTCCACAATAACCCATATAGAGTCATGCTGCCTCCTAGTCCTCGGAAGACCAACCACGAAGTCCATATTAATGGCCTCCCATTTCCAAGTCGGAACCTCAATAATCTGCGTTAGACCACAAGGCTTAAGATGCTCTGCCTTAACCTGCTGAAAATTAGGACACTTGGCCACATATTCTGCAATGTTCTTCTTCATGCCATCCCACCAATAAATCTGCTTGAGATCATGATACATCTTGGTGGAACCTGGATGTATAGAATATCTGGAACCATGGACCTCTGCAACAATCCTGGTCCGCAAATCACCCACATCTGGCACACACAGCCTATCATGATATCTAAGTATGCCATCACCTCCCAAAGCGAAAGACTCATTCATCTTCAGCAGCACTGAGTCCTTCAACTCCATCAACACGGGATCTAAATGCTGACCCTGCTTGACTTCAACTACCAAGGATGATTCAGAACTAGGATGAACTGAAACATCCCCACTAGTGGAGTCAACCAAACGCACACCCAGTCTGGCCAGTCTGTGTACATCTTTTACCAGCTCCCTCTTCTCATCTTCAATGTGAGCTGTACTTCCCATGCTCATCCTGCTCAAAGCATCAGCTACAACATTAGCCTTACCTGGATGATAGTGTACATTCATGTCATAATCCTTCAACAGCTCCAACCATCTCCGCTGACGTAAATTCAACTCCCTCTGTGTGAACATGTACTGGAGACTTTTATGGTCTGTGAACACATATACATGCACTCCATACAGATAATGCCTCCACAGCTTCAGTGCAAATACCACAGCTGCCAACTCCAAGTCGTGAGTGGGATAATTCTTCTCATGAACCTTGAGTTGTCTAGATGCATAGGCTATCATCTTACCAACCTGCATAAGAACACAACCCAAACCAACCCTAGATGCATCACAATAAGCAGTGTAGTTCTCACCACACTTAGGCAAAGTAAGCACCGGGGCTGAAGTGAGTCTGTCCTTGAGATCCTGGAAACTCTTCTCACAAGTCTCCGTCCATTCGAACTTGGCTTTCTTCTTAGTCAAAGCTGTCAATGGGGCAGCAATGGAAGAAAAGCCCTCCACAAACCTGCGGTAGTAACCAGCCAATTCCAAAAAGCTACGGATGTCAGTAGGAGTAAGAGGCTTTGGCCAGTTCTTCACAACCTCAGTCTTCCTGGAATCCACCTCCACGCCCTGATCGGACACAACATGACCCAGGAAGGTCACTAATCTCAGCCAGAATTCACATTTGCTGAATTTGGCATACAACTGATGTTGTCTAAGTACCTGCAAGGTTAGTCTCAAATGCTGTTCATGCTCTTCCTTGGTGTTAGAGTAGATAAGAATGTCATCAATGAATACTATGACGAAAGAGTCAAGGTATTCACGGAAGACCCTGTTCATGAGATCCTTAAATGCAGCAGGTACATTCGTGAGACCAAATGACATGACTAAAAACTCATAGTGACCATAGCGGGTACGAAAGGCTGTCTTTGGGATATCTCCATCCCTAACCCTAAGCTGATGATACCCTGAACGAAGATCAATCTTAGAGAAGAAACTAGACCCTTGGAGTTGATCGAACAAATCATCTATTCTGGGGAGTTGATACTTATTCTTTATAGTGACTTTGTTGAGCTGCCGATAATCGATACACATTCTAAGGGTTCCATATTTCTTCTTTACAAACAACACTGGAGCGCCCCAAGGGGATATGCTCGGCTGAATGAAACCCTTGTCAGTGAGATCTTTTAACTGCAACTTCAACTCTTTGAGCTCAGCTGGAGCCATTCTGTAAGGAGTAATTGAATTTTGTTTAGTATCGGGTTCTAAATCGATACCAAAGTCAATCTATTGAAGAGGAGGGACTCCAGGTAAATCATCAAGGAACACATCTAAGAACTCATTCACTACAGGTACTGAGTCTATGGAAGGAATGTCATGATCTAAATCATTAACACTCACAAGATGACACAATAACCCCTTGGACATCATTTTATTGGCCTTAAGGTTAGAAATCAAGGGGTTAGGACGACTAGAATTGTACCCCTCCAAGACTAACTCTTCTTCATTAGGAAAGCGAAATCTCACCACTCTACTATGACAGTCCAAGCAAGCATAGCAACTGTGAAGCCAATCCATGCCAAGAATAATATCAAAATCATGCATGGGTAACTCAATCAGGTTTGCACACATAGTTTTACCACTCACAACTATTGGGCAATCTTTGTACACTCTATCAGTTCTTACATTCTCTCCTAAAGGTGTACTAACCACTATAGGATCATGTAGAACTTCAGGCAACACCTCAAAACTAAGAGCAAGCAGAGGAGTTACAAAGGAAAGTGTAGACCCTGTATCAAGTAAAGCATAAACAGAAGTTGAGTACACTTGCAGCATACCTGTGACCACATCAGCGGACTTCTCCTGCTCTTCTCTGCCCTTCAGGGCATAGAATCTGTTTCTCTTAGGAGGCTCGGCTGCTGTTGCACCCTGTGGGTTAGGCCTAGGCTGAATATTACCTCCAGCCTGACCTCTGTTTTGTGGGCAGTCTCTGACCATGTGTCCACTCTTACCACAACCGAAACAGGCATTAGTGCCCTGTCTGCACTCTCCACTGTGAGCTCGGCCACACTTAGCACAATTCTTCTTAGTACGCTGCATCTCACCTCCATTTCCCTTCTTGGGCTCAGGTCTGCCTCCTTTAGGTGTAGTACTCTTCTGAGGATTAGAATTCCTAGAGCTCTGTTGCCCCCTTTTGAACCTTGGCTGCTCACGAACACCAAAGTTATTCCTGTGGCCTCCATGACTGGGTCCTGCCTGGTCTTGAGGCCTGGGCCTTCTAGCATCACGAACACCTCTTTTACTACGGCTGTCCTCTACCTGCTGGACATGTACCATCAACCTGGAAAGATCCATATTATCATGGAGCATAGTAGATCGACACTCCTCCTCCAGGTCTCCATTGATTCCTGTGAGGAACCTGCTCATCTCATCCCTGCTATTAGAAACCAGGGAAGTAGCATACCTGGGAGATTCCAACAAGGTTCAGTATTATTCTTATTCTTACTATTAAATACTTGGGGAAAAACAACATACCTTGACAGCTTAACAAACTTCAGGGAATACTCCCTGACTGTCATGGAGCCTTGTTTGAGGTTGATGAATTCCTCAACCTTGGCCTCCCTCATCTCCCTGGGAAAGAATCTCTCCAGAAATTCTGTGTTGAACAGCTCCCATGTGACTGGGACTCCAACTAAGACACGACTATCTTGCCATATCTTGCACCAAGTCTGAGCAACATCCTTGAGCTGATAGGAAGCCAGCTCAGCCTTCTAAATGTCAGTGGCCCCCATAGACACCAGGATCTTATGCACCTCATCTATAAATTCTTGACGATCCTCCAATGTATTAGCCCCTATGAAAATGGGAGGATTCATCCTCGTAAAATCCCTCAGTCTGTCAGCCATGCTACGGACCGGTGGGTTCTCCCTCTGAACATCCTGTCTGTTGACCTGGGCAGTCATAGCCTGGGCCAGCATAGTAATGGCCTGTGCCATTTGGGCCAAAGATGCCCGTACCTCAGCATCAGTCAACCCAGCTGGGTTAACTGGTATGGCCACTCCTTCAGCTGGAGCTTGGGGTAGATCCTGATTACCCCTAGCAGCTGCTCCTCCTCTCCTCTGAACAAATCCTCTCCTAGTGTTCATTCTCTGGAAAAACAAAAAGGATTGATGTTAGACACGCTCGGAACACCAAGAATTTAGACATTCAGAAAAGCACGATAAGATCATAAAAAGGGAAATTTTCCTACGCATCATGTAGTCTCTAATCCAGGATAGTGGTGCACTTCACTACCATGACTTAGAAACTACTCAATGTGATTGATGTGAACTTATTATTTTCGTAATTTAACCTAGTGCTCTGATATAAACTTTTTCAAGACTGGAATCTAGACCCCAGACGAGACTGGCGTCGTTGACCTCTCAGAGGTCGCAGACAAGCCTACTTACGTCATTCTTACTTTACATAGGTTAATTTTAGCGGAAAATTTGAAACTTTTTTTTGTTTCTAAACATTACTTACTAAACACTTCTAATACATTCGTAATTCGTTCAACATCAACCATCTAAACATTAAGAGATAATCAAATGAAAGAAATAGTTCAATAACATAATTGTATAATTGCCAAAATGGCACCCATACATAGTCTGAATAAAATAAGAAAGAAACGCTAGTGGAACATGCTCCACTAGCTCAACTCCTAAACTAAGCTAGAGCATAAATAGTAGCATCCTCGAAAGCATGAGGACCTACCTAAAACCGGATGAATACTGGACGTCTGGATAACTGCAGCGATGATCCTATAGCTCTACCGTCCACCTGTGCCTGCACCTAAAATAGTAGAGTTTGTATAGGGTTAGTACACACTTGTACTAAGTATGGGTATATGCAAGCACACACCAAGGACATGCATGACAAAGAATATCTCTTTCCTAACAACATGATTGTTGGAAGTCAAGTCAGTGGACTTGCCAAATTGAGATTAGGAAAGTTAGTGAACTTTCCAAATTTGGATTAGGAAAGTCAGTGAGCTTTCCAAATTTTGATTAGGAAAGTCATGCCATGAGAGTAACATGCATCATCATACTTATCATATTGCACACATCACATAACATTTTACACATATCACATATCATATTGCATATAGCACATAACATCTTTCATACCATTCATTCATATGCCATGAGACCTTGGAATCATGGACTTAACATTAAGACTTTCCAAAATGAGGGCTCAACATATGGGACCTCAACTAGGGAGTCTTCGTTAGCAAACACAGAGTCTTCTTCATTCATTCATACGTACTCCATTTCATTTCATTCATAGACTAGTGTAAACACCAGTTATACCTAAGATGTAGTTTAAGACTTTCATTAGGTTCGTTGTGCAATGACCAAGAATGACCTAATGTCATTACTTGAATCTAACTCACCTTTTGATTATCCTATCCTAACACCTTTGGTATCATTCATTTCATTATGTGCATCATTTGAGGCTGGCCTCATTCATTCATTGGGAACTTTAACTTTAACCGACATAGATCATGTGAGCATCATGAAATCCAGTGTCTCCCCCACACCGAAAAGAGGTGGAATCACCGGCCAAAGTGATCCAATAACATGCTAGAGTACATAGGATTTTAACCCCGCCAGATCCCTATATTGGCAGTATAGGTTCGAAGACTAGGAGATATAAGGAGACCCATACCCGGCAAGCCAGACAGTCTCATCACATGAGAGTTACGTGAACCTCCGCCCTTCCCGAAAGAAGGCATCACCGCTCATAGCTAGTCTATCGGTGCTCAGTATAAAGTTCCATTTCATTCATCTCATACGTCATGGAAGCTAACTTCTAGTATGAGGACATCATAGCTCATTATATGATTTCTCATCTCATCATTCGTATTAAGTGTGTTAAGCTCAATACTCTCATTAGAGTGTTCATAGAGACTGGTCTCTTCATTATCTTACACTCTCATAGGTGAATACATGTTGGTAACCTTTTCTTAGGCTCATATGAGATTACTCTCCTCATTTACATTAGCCTCATATCACGTTGCTACCACATTCATCATCATTTGCATCTTTGTTTTTGTTAGTTATTCACCTCTTATTACGTGTATGTTCATTTCGTCATAT
Organism: Solanum sitiens; assembly: GCA_016801875.1. Lineage (NCBI taxonomy): Eukaryota > Viridiplantae > Streptophyta > Magnoliopsida > Solanales > Solanaceae > Solanum > Solanum sitiens. The sequence continues at coordinate 2,043,953 of JABWTJ010000287.1, forward strand.
GCCAATGCACTTGGCCATTTGGTGTGTCTCACACCCTTACTTAACCCCTCTAGGGTTCATCATTTCATTTCATACATCTTAGGTTCACTTACTTTTGAACGTATGTTAGACTTATGATTCTAAACACACAAGACACGAGGCTTCATTAGTAGTTCGTTAAGTAATTCTTACATTCCTAAGAATATGTAGTACAAGACTTATGTATCTTGTAGTTATGCCAAGATCTTGAATTTGATCTAAGTAGGTGGCATTATTCTTGAATGATTTGTTCACGTATGACTTATGTATCAAACGGAAATTTGGGGAAGGAAACCCAAGTGTTGAATCAATTGAATGTCATTTACATTATTAATTGATTTTATTCTATTAGTCATAACATTTTTAACTCTAAGTTAAATCACAATGTTTACATTGAAGGTTTACTTTTCCACTTAAAGTCTCTCTTACATTGGCCGATGGGTTGTGGGTTCAAGCCCCCACAACCCCATTTTCGTAATTCTTTTATTTGTTTCGGTTCATATGAGGCTTTGGGACCAGAGGTCGGGTCCCCTCAGCTACACTAAAGTTTCCTTTAATTTCCCTTCCCTTCCATTCGCTTAGGCCGAGAGGTTGTGGGTTCGAACCCCCACAACCTCTTTATTTTATTCTCCCTTTTTAAGAGTTGACTGATTGAGTTGACAATGAGGTTGTGGGGTCGAATCCCCACAGCCTCATTTCATTTTTATTTTTACTTCCCTCATTCGCATAGAGGTCGTGGGTTCGATTCCCACGCCTCTCAAAATTTTCCTTAATTTTTCCTTTTCCTTGGTTTCTAACCGAGAGGGTGTGGGTTCGAATCCCACCCCTCTCATTTCTTATTTTCTTTTTCTTCACACTTATTTCCCAGCTAAGGCAGGTTCGAATCCCCCTCACCACACGAATTTTCTCCTTCTTTATTTTTTTTTTGATTTTTAAAGGGGTGAGGTCTCGGGTTCGACCCTCAATGACCTCACCTATTCTTCCTTATTTTATTGACATTCTAAACATCTTAATTTGGCAGAGATATATCAACATAATTCTGGAAATTTAAAGTGACTTCTTTACTCATTTTTATCTCCATTTGTTAGTAAATTCATAGGACAATACATAGTTCATTTGGTACATTCTTTAATAAAATTCTTCACTAATTCTTAACCAAGATGTTTACTCCTCAAATCAGCCACACTTCATGTCACACGAACATCACAATTTACTTCAATTGGAGTACATAAAACAACAACATAACATTAACAAAATTCAAGTCTCTAGGCCGAGACTCACACATGCCATGCATTTTTCTTTTCTTGATTCGAACACATACACATAGTTGTCTTTTCATGAATTAACATACATCCAATACATTACATTCAGCACAAACATCACATAATCCTAAGTCTACCAGCATTCATACCAACCTACATTCGTTGGGAGCTAATGACAGGGACATGCAACGGGGAAACAACCTTAGTTTTTGAGCCGAATATACTGAGTCTTAAGGGTCTCTTGGGAAAGGGACCAAGAGTAAGAAAACCCATACCTTGTTTTCTTGTTAAATGTCCAGAATGCTGCCCAAGAACTCCCCCACAAATCAGCCCACGCACCCAAAGTCACACCTTACCCGACCAGTGTAGTAGTTCCGCTTAACGTTACCGGATTGTTTTCTCTTTGTGTTTCTATCTTTCAAGTTCTTGATGAACTTTTGCCTTTACATTATTTTTCTTTTGTTGATTGTTTTCTCACGTTTTCAGCCAAGAAAAAGAGAGTGAAATAGAGAGAGAAATCGTGCAAGAGAGAGTGGGGGAAATGGGAGATAGAAGTCTAGTAGAAGTAGGACTTTGTGGGTTTGAATTAGTCAACTTAATAATTAATCAAAATTAAAAAAAAATCTGATTTATTTTTCCTAAATCAGCTAATATTAATTATTTATTAAAAACTAAGTTAACACATTAAAATAAAAGCAAGTTTAATCTTGCTTCTAGTGGGGCTCGAACCCGAGTGACCCAATTTGCGAGAATGGGTCAATTCGGGTTGCCCTACCCGAAAACACCTTAAATAAATTAATTAATTTATTAATTAATTTGTTCCTTAGGGTAATTACAATATTACCCTTGGCTTGGAAAAGACCATTTTACCCTTGGACCCTCAAAACTTAAGATTTCTTCTTTTGAGTCCGGTAAAAACTCTTTCAATTAAATCTTCGTTTTCGCGAGCCTCACATGGTTGCTTCCAACCTTTCCAAGCTCAATTAACTCCCCAAGTTAGTTGGCTTGGTCGTAGTAAGGGTTCTGAGGTCTGGTTCTACGCGTATCAATACGTGTGAACCTTGGTCTAATCGCATGCATTCTTGAAAAAACTAAGTCTTAATCCTATTCATTTTTAGGGTTGTTACAACTTGGATGCCTCATACCTTTTGTGAGTTGGACGAAATATATTTTATTAGCTTAGGGTCTTCATTGCAGGGACATTTCTTAAACGTCAATCTTGGATTGGGGCATGACAACCCAAAAAGTTTATTTCATATTCGTATATAGAAACTTGGCTAATATCTCTTAGCCAATTTTGTTGTACTATGCCCAATATTTCTCAATATTGGGCATTGGGGTGACTATGTACCCCTAATTGGCTTTCTTAAGGACATACTGGGATATTCATTAGACATGTGATTTTCCGGAGCGTTACAGTTCTATACCAACAAAGAAACACAAGTAATTTTTATTCAAAACTTAGCACAAAATGCACATGATAAAGTGAGTTTTATTTTATTCTAAACCGAAATACCGAAAACCAAAATAATACGTACCGAAAACCAAACCAAAATACCAAAAAATATAAAAAAGTAAACCGAATACCAAACCAAAAACCGAAATCCCAAAACCAAAATTCTGAAAAAATTCGGTTCGGTTCGGTGTTTTGGTTTTTCGGTGTTTATGCCCACCCCTAGTTTTACAAGAAGTCAACCTTCTCTATTGTACACAATATTTTTCATGTGCACACTTGAACTATGTTGGCACCAAACAAGTCAAAAATTGTTTAAAAAATATAAATATTTTAAAAGGAATATATTTTAAAGAATATTTTGAATAAAGAATTCTGAACCCTATAAGGGTTGTCTACGTATCTCATTGAGATGGAAATCACCTTTGCGTAGTTCGTGCATATGTGACATAAAATGTTTTGAGCAACAAATGAATTTTTGAAAGAGAAAATAATGTCACAACCCAGAAATACCCCTAGTTGTAACTGGCGTATTGGACCTCTTAGAGGTCTCATACAAGCATCATGGATCATTCATTGCATACGATACATAAAAATAAGTAAGAATTTCAAACTTTCAACACACACGAAAAATAGTTTCATTAATATCAAGCGGATGACTTTTAAAACATTAAACTTTACAACATGTATGTCTCAAAAACCATCTAATACTTTAGAGTACAACATAACAACTAAGCCTACAGAAAACTTAAAGAAAGACTAAATGACATAAAGGAACATGTAGGGTATTATCCTTAAATCTATAAGGCCTCACCAAGTTTTCATCTTCAACTACTTAGAAACCTAATCAACCTCCATAGCATACTATATCTCCAATCCCTACACATTATTAAAAAAATTGAAAAGAAGGGGTTAGCACATTAAGCACTAAGTATGAAAGGCATGCAAAAAAATGTAAAAATGGACATTTAGTGTAGAAACATGTTTTCATGACATTTTGAAAAAAATCTTCATCATAAGAGTTTAAGAGATATAATACATGTCATAATAACATATAAGCCATATTAAGCTAATGTCAACGTATAGCACTTAATTCCATACTCATCAAGTAAGCATTTTCATCACTTAGACTCTCTACCTAAGGTTACTCTAAGACCCACCTATGTAAGACATGAAGAGACCGCCCATACACCCTCTTCTAGCACACCAAAGTGATCCTCAAAGCCACCCTAAACAAGAACCTTTATTTTTAATGTACTTTAGTTAAGTGAACATTATTCATTTAGGATATTTATGACACAAATAATCAAATAGGGGACTTCAGATAATGGTCTTAGATGACCTAGGGGACTGACTTTAGTATCTTCAAAGCCTACTTCTACCATGTGTATATAGCGTTCCATTACACTACCTGCACGTTATAGAACCTATCCAATAACTAGAGTGAACATCCCACATGATGGCATTAACCGACATAGACCATACTGCTAGGTATGGAATCCAATGTCTTCAAAACCCCTCACCGTGGAAGGTGTTCTACTTACTAAAGGTAGAACTAGGCCACATCCCATTTAGGCACATGGTTAAGGGATATCAAGGGCTTCTTTGTACTCTAGTTTCGTACTACAAGTAGAGATACTACCACAAGAATATCCACTAGGTGATTTGCATTCGTTCTCTAGAGTAGTTAATTCACATAATAGTATTTGAGAAGGTACTATCTCTAAGTCCTACCATCTCAAAATACCACTACAAAGAAGGGATCCACAAGGGTCTACGTATCAAGATTTATTACGATAGATCATTCCTGAAATGGATAATAATGCCCCAAAATGAACTAAGGTGAACTAGAGCCTCATGGTTGTTTCTTGAGTTAATTTTAAGTTAAACGGAGTTAGTTTGGTGTCCTTAGGCAGTGTGCAAGGTTTGGTTAAGTTTGGAGTTCAATCGACCAAAAACGTCCAAGACGTTCGGATGGTATGCCTTAGAATGTACTTGTATGTCTTGGCGAGTTTGGATGAGTTTTATGTGTTCGTTTTACTTGAAACATGCGTCGGATGTTCCTTAGACCTAGACGACTTAGTTTAGGGGTTTGACGTCCGGGCACGACCCAACCTAGGACCCACAAGGGGCCCTAGATGAAGGGCCCAAGACTTGGGCAAGTCTGCCCATCAGTAGCTCACGACGGCCATGGCGACGGTCCGTCGTACTCAGGACGGTCCGTCGAGCCAGGGCGTCGTGGGTGACAGAGAGTGAAATTGGGACAAGCTCCATTTAGAAGCCAAGTGTTCCTCGACGGAACCCCGTGATGGTCCGTGGTGGACGTGACGGTCCGTCGAGGAGGTCTCGTCGACGAAGCCTGCCAGTGCATGATTTAAAGGCTGCCAGCTTAGGGTGTTTTATGTAAATACACCCCAAGCCTTATAAGACTCTCTTACACCCTAAACCTAGAGAAGAGCCCCCTTTTACCTTCAAGATCCAACTCTCTCTTTCTCTCAAGAAAACTCTCTCAACTCTCTTGGAAGCTAGAAGTCAAGGAAGGATAGGAGGACGGATTGGGAATTGTTTCTTCATCAAATTCGTGGGTTTCTTTCTCCTAAAGGTATGGTATCCATTCTTGAATACCTTTCCATTCAAGAAGCCAACTTCCAAAATGGTTTTCAAAAGGGGTTTTAAACTCACTTCTTCTAAACTTTGATTTCTATGATGGGTCTTCTTGTAACTAAGTTCTAATGGTTTAAATGTATTTATCTTGGTTTGAATAGATGGTTTTGATGTTAAAACTCCATGAAAACTCTTGTATATGCATACTTCAACTTTTGGCATGAAAATGGGTTATGTGAGCATGATTTGAGTAAGGTATGAACTTGGGTCTTCTTGTGTATGTCATGTTGGTGTAGCTACTGCCCTAAGGGCCTTCATATGGTGAAATATTGATAAATTGCTTATGGGTAATGATGGTTTGATTTGTTGATGAGTTGCTCTTATTGTATAGTTCTTATTATGAATTGCAATTTGAGTGGTATGGTCCACCTTATGGGTGGCGGTGCTAATTGATGAACTTGATGTTACTTAGTATGGTTTGAGTATGTGACCTTGAAGATCTAATATGTGAAATGAAGATATATTGGAAATGGGTCTTATGTTGTGTTTGATGTAGATTGAATTGCATGTTTGACCTAGTTTATGTCTAAAGGAAGTATATGATTATGAGAAGTATGTAGAGTGTGTAGCTTGATGAATCAAGGTTAAAGTACGAGTAGAACTTGATGGAAATGAAATGATACTTATATGCAAGGTGTGCACATGTACACACACACTCTTCTAAGATTTGTATTATGTCAAGTTGAGCAAAAAGGGGAAATCTTGAGGTGGACACACTTCGTGAGTTGAGATGTAGTGTCTAGTAACAACCTCTCCATTTCCTAGTGAGCTTCCTATGATAGACTTTTATGATAAGAAATCCGTGTGGAGTTATGCCTAGCACCGAAAGGATATGAAGGGGAGGTGGATTGGACTTCGTTAGTTGAGATGTTGTAATCCAAAGTACCTCTTGAAATGAGTACTCCTCGTTAGTAGAGAGTGAGTTACTTAGTAGCAATCTCCTTATCCCTTAACTATGTGACCGCATAGGTGTAGCTATTGGAAAAGCCATGTAAACGCTAAGAAGCATGACCTTACTCTAGGCAAGTAAGGATCCCTCATCCGATAGGGGTTAATATCGGGATTCCATGTCTAGCTCTCATGGTCTTTGTCGGTTAAGCTAACTCCCACAAAAGAATTGATTTGAAAACTAATTATCTTGTGTATTGTTGAAATTATGTATGTATGTCGTGAAGTGCTCAATCCACATTAGTTACTAAGTAGGAGCATTGAGTGGGAGTAGTAGTATGGGATGCTATTCTCACATTGCACTCGGTGTGACCTATACCTACTATGGAAGAAGAATACCTTCATGAAATCCGTGTGAATGAGTACTATGGTGTAGTGTTATGGAGGATTATTGTGGAGTACTTGAGTAAATGGAATCCATTAGGAGTACTAATTGGGAGTGGTAGTATGGGATGCTACTCTCACATTGCACTTGGTATGACCTATATTTCCATTAGTGTTTTGCATATGTTAGCCAAGGGCGTGGATTTGATTTCTAACGAAGTAAGCCTAAGATTAGGTAGTTTTAAGGGTCTGTTTGGTGTGCTTTGAAGGGAGGTGTAATGAGAGTCCCTTCTTGGCTCACCTTAGTGAGTCTTAGAATAACCTTGGGTTAGGGCAACTTCAAAGAAAAAGGGTTCATATGACTTGGACCGTGCCTTTCACTGTAAGGTCTTCATGGTAAGAATTCAAAATGTTCACTATGATGCTTTATTCAATTTTATTGCAAGTTTAGCAAAATTTAATTGAAATGTTCCTTTTGTTTACTTTAAGTTTGGTAAGATAGCCATAAAGTGTTAAATTGTTGATTCTTATGTGGTTTGCTTCTAGATTCATGAAGGTTATATTTGAATTGCATAAAAAGCTATCTTTACTAAAATGTCCCTTTTTGCATGTTTTTGCATATGCCATACTTAGTACATTGTTGTAGTAACCCCATACTTTTTATACCTTATGAGTATAGGTTGGAAGCCTTTGGAGGATCGAAGTTGAAGCTTGGGAATTCTATCTCTCAAGACTTGGGTATGTCCTCATATATTCGAGGACATAGTTTTTATGTTTCTTAGATTCCTTATTAAGACTTAAAAATGTATTTATTCTATTGTAAAGGGCCGTGTCCCTAAGATTCTAAGTTGTGTATTTAAGTTGGCTTGTCACGATAAGATTTCCTAGTATTTATGAAAAGACTTCTCTATTTATTATTATCGTGAAAAGTTTTAATTCCGCACTACTTTTCATGCTTTATGTTATGAATGCTAGTTAGAGGGCTTGTACGAGACCCCAAAGGGGTCAAGTACGTCCGGTCACGATTCGAAGGTTTTCCCTAACTTCTAGGGGGTGCTTTCGGGTCGTGACAAGACTTAGTATCAGAGCATAAGGTTTTGGGAAATAGTTTAAGGTCTGAAAGTCTCACAAGCCACATCTAGTAGTATCTTGGTCATTGGTGTGAGTCGCGACACATCCATGGACAAGAGGCTATAGGATGCTAGAAGTTTCACTTTCTTCTCTATTCTAGTATCGTGCCTTAGAGTTGAGTATATAAGGTGTCTATTCTCAACCTCTTCTTTTGTGTTTTTAGGACATGAATACGAGGAGATCGACCGCTAGAAGGGAGGAGGGAGGTGTACAAAATGAGAGAGTCCTTCCCCATGTTGACCAAGTTCCTATTGTTGTCTTAGGGGAGGAAAATGAGGAGGTTCCTCTTCAAGAACCTCAAGTGCCTCCGGAACCTCAAGGACCTCAAGTGCCTCCTATGCCTCAAGCTCCTTTTGTTGAGGGTGATATGACTAATGCGGAGTTGAGGGCTGCCCTAATGAACATGACCCAACTCATGACGGCTCAAGCTCAAGTTGTCAACAATCACCTTGTGGGCCAAGCTAACCTAGGAGATAGGCCCCAACCAAATGCTAGTACTCCCGCTTCTAGGATTCGGGATTTCATGAGGATGAACCCTCCTACCTTTCATGGTACTAAGGTGGATGAAGATCCACAAGGCTTCATAGATGAGGTTTTCAAGGTGGTAGATGCTATGGGTGTGACCCCTAGGGAGAAAGCGAAATTGGCCGCTTACCAACTTAAGGATGTTGCTCAAGTGTGGTATGAGCAATGGAGGGGTGAGAGACCCTTAGAAAGAGGACCGGTTGATTGGGAGGAATTCAAAGAGGCTTTCCTAGATAGATTCTTTCCTTTAGAGTGGAGGGAGAAGAAGATGGTTGAATTCATGAACCTCCGTCAAGGGGGAATGAGTGTGCAAGAGAACTCTCTCAAATTCACCCAACTCTCTAAGTATGCCCCAAACATGGTAGCCAACCCTAGGGCTAGGATGAACAAGTTTGTGATGGGCGTGTCTAGCTTGGTGGAAAAAGAGTGTCGTACGGCTATGCTTCTTACTGACATGGATATCTCTAGGCTCATGGTTTATGCGCAACAAATTGAGGAGTCCAAAATTAGAGAGATAAGGCAAGAGGGTAAGAGACCTAGGTCGGATGATTCTAGTCACCAAAGGCCTAATAAGAGGTTTTATCCCCAAGATTCTTCTACGGGAAACAAGGATAAGGCTCCAAATCAATCTTCTCAAGGTGGTGGTCATTCCTATGAAAGGGCTAGGTGCCCTACTTGTGGCAAGTAACATGGGGGTAAGTGTCTCGCCGGATCGGATGGTTGTTTTGCATGTGGTAATAGAGGCCACAAGATGAGGGACTGCCCAAACCTTAAATCAAGGGGGAGAGATGTCAATCAAGCTTCCCTAGATCCTAATGCTCCCAAGAAGAACCCTTCCTATGGGATGGGGGCTAGAAAGGATAATTAATCCGGATTGATGGTTTTGGTAAGTCTCAACTCTTGGTTATTGTTGCTTTTGTGTTATGAAATGAGTATATATGGTTTTATAGTTCATATGATCATGTCATCTTGATAAATTGCTCAAAGAGTGGAATTTTGAAAGTTTTCTATATTTGACAATGTTAAAGTGAATATTCACTGTGAAAATTTTGCAATTTGAGAAAAAAATTTGCCTTGCCTTAATTTAAGTTTAATTATGTGCAAAATTGTTGTATATGAGCATGTTTAATGTTGGGGAAAGGTAGTTCCTCCATAAAAGAAGTTTAAGGTTGAGTTTTGACTTTGTGAAGTTTGGCAAAAGTAGTCTATGTTGATAAGTGTTGAAAGTGTGAAATGATGCTCCTTGCTAATGGATGCTTTGATTGTTGATGTTTTGATCATGATCTAAGTGTATTATATGATGCTAAGTGAAGTCCTTATTGTTCTTAAAATTTAAGTGTCATTCGAGGACGAATGTTATTCCAAGTGGGGGAGAATATAACGCCCCAAAATGAACGAAGATGAACTAGAGCCTCATGGTTGTTTCTTGAGTTAATTTTAAGTTAAACGGAGTTAGTTTGGTGTCCTTAGGCAGTGTGCAAGGTTTGGTTAAGTTTGGAGTTCAATCGACCAAAAACGTCCAAGACGTTCGGATGGTATGCCTTAGAATGTACTTGTATGTCTTGGCGAGTTTGGATGAGTTTTATGTGTTCGTTTTACTTGAAACATGCGTCGGATGTTCCTTAGACCTAGACGACTTAGTTTAGGGGTTTGACGTCCGGGCACGACCCAACCTAGGACCCACAAGGGGCCCTAGATGAAGGGCCCAAGACTTGGGCAAGTCTGCCCATCAGTAGCTCACGACGGCCATGGCGACGGTCCGTCGTACTCAGGACGGTCCGTCGAGCCAGGGCATCGTGGGTGACAGAGAGTGAAATTGGTACAGGCTCCATTTAGAAGCCAAGTGTTCCTCGACGGAACCCCGTGACGGTCCGTGGTGGACGTGACGGTCCGTCGAGGAGGTCTCGTCGACGAAACCTGCCAATGCATGATTTAAAGGCTGCTAGCTTAGGGTGTTTTATGTAAATACACCCCAAGCCTAATAAGACTCTCTTACACCCTAAACCTAGATAAGAGCCCCCTTTTCTCTTCAAGATCCAACTCTCTCTTTCTCTCAAGAAAACTCTCTCAACTCACTTGGAAGCTAGAAGTCAAGGAAGGATAGGAGGACGGATTGGGAATTGTTTCTTCATCAAATTCGTGGGTTTCTTTCTCCTAAAGGTATGGTATCCATTCTTGAATACCTTTCCATTCAAGAAGCCAACTTCCAAAATGGTTTTCAAAAGGGGTTTTAAACTCACTTCTTCTAAACATTGATTTCTATTATGGGTCTTCTTGTAACTAAGTTCTAATGGTTTAAATGTATTTATCTTGGTTTGAATAGATGGTTTTGATGTTAAAACTCCATGAAAACTCTTGTATATGCATACTTCAACTTTTGGCATGAAAATGGGTTATGTGAGCATGATTTGAGTAAGGTATGAACTTGGGTCTTCTTGTGTATGTCATGTTGGTGTAGCTACTGCCCTAAGGGCCTTAATATGGTGAAATATTGATAAATTGCTTATGGGTAATGATGGTTTGATTTGTTGATGAGTTGCTCTCATTGTATAGTTCTTATTATGAATTGCTATTTGAGTGGTATGGTCCACCTTATGGGTGGCGGTGCTAATTGATGAACTTGATGTTACTTAGTATGGTTTGAGTATGTGACCTTGAAGGTCTAATATGTGAAATGAAGATATATTGGAAATGGGTCTTATGTTGTGTTTGATGTAGCTTGAATTGCATGTTTGACCTAGTTTATGTCTAAATGAAGTATATGATTATGAGAAGTATGTAGAGTGTGTAGCTTGATGAATCAAGGTTAAAGTACGAGTAGAACTTGATGGAAATGAAATGATGCTTATATGCAAGGTGTGCACATGTACACACACACTCTTCTAAGATTTGTATTATGTCAAGTTGAGCAAAAAGGGGAAATCTTAAGGTGGACACACTTCGTGAGTTGAGATGTAGTGTCTAGTAACAACCTCTCCATTTCCTAGTGAGCTTCCTATGATAGACTTTTATGATGAGAAATCCGTGTGGAGTTATGCCTAGCACCGAGAGGATATGAAGGGGAGGTGGATTGCACTTTGTTAGTTGAGATGTTGTAATCCAAAGTACCTCTTGAGATGAGTACTCCTCGTTAGTAGAGAGTGAGTTACTTAGTAGCAATCTCCTTATCCCTTAACTATGTGCCCGCATAGGTGTAGCTATTGGAAAAGCCATGTAAACGCTAAGAAGCATGACCTTACTCTAGGCAAGTAAGGATCCCTCATCCGATAGGGGTTAATATCGGGATTCCATGTCTAGCTCTCATGGTCTTTGTCGTTTAAGCTAACTCCCACAAAAGAATTGATTTGAAAACTAATTATCTTGTGTATTGTTGAAATTGTGTATGTATGTCGTGAAGTGCTCAATCCACATTAGTTACCAAGTAGGAGCATTGAGTGGGAGTAGTAGTATGGGATGCTATTCTCACATTGCACTCGGTGTGACCTATACCTACTATAGGAGAAGAGTACCTTCATGAAATCCGTGTGAATGAGTACTATGGTGTAGTGTTATGGAGGATTATTGTGGAGTACTTGAGTAAATGGAATCCATTAGGAGTACTAAGTGGGAGTGGTAGTATGGGATGCTACTCTCACATTGCACTTGGTATAACCTATATTTCCATTAGTGTTTTGGATATGTTAGCCAAGGGCGTGGATTTGATTTCTAACGAAGTAAGCCTAAGATTAGGTAGTTTTAAGGGTCGCTTTGGTGTGCTTTGAAGGGAGGTGTAATGAGAGTCCTTTCTTGGCTCACCTTAGGGAGTCTTAGAATAACCTTGGGTTAGGGCAACTTCAAAGAAAAAGGGTTCATATGACTTGGACCGTGCCTTTCACTGTAAGGTCTTCATGGTAAGAATTCAAAATGTTCACTATGATGCTTTATTCAATTTTTTTGCAAGTTTAGCAAAGTTAATTGAAATGTTCCTTTTGTTTACTTTAAGTTTGGTAAGATAGCCATAAAGTGTTAAATTGTTGATTCTTATGTGGGTTTGCTTCTAGATTCATGAAGGTTATATTTGAATTGCATAAAAAGCTATCTTTACTAAAATGTCCCTTTTTGCATGTTTTTGCATATGCCATACTTAGTACATTGTTGTACTAACCCCATACTTTTTATACCTTATGAGTATAGGTTGGAAGCCTTTGGAGGATCGAAGTTGAAGCTTGGGAATTCTATCTCTCAAGACTTGGGTATGTCCTCATATATTCGAGGACATAGTTTTTATGTTTCTTAGTTTCCTTATTAAGACTTAAAAATGTATTTATTCTATTGTAAAGGGCCGTGTCCCTAAGATTCTAAGTTGTGTATTTAAGTTGGCTTGTGACGATAAGATTTCCTAGTATTTATGAAAAGACTCCTCTATTTATTATTATCGTGAAAAGTTTTAATTCTGCACTACTTTTCATGCTTTATGTTATGAATGCTAGTTAGAGGGCTTGTACGAGACCCCAAAGGGGTCAAGTACGCCCGGTCACGATTCGAAGGTTTTCCCTAACTTCTAGGGGGTGCTTTCGGGTCGTGACATGGATACCATGCTAGGCCTATCTAATTCAATTCCTTATAAAACTTCTTTTCATATTCAAGGTTTATACATTCATTTAGGGTTCTAGACTCATCAAGAAGGCGCACCATTCTTAGGTATACCGGTTCAATACATGCTCTATAATATCTTATTCATCATTAAAGGAAGGGAACCAACTTAGGTATACCGATCCTAGACTTCCATTCATTCATACATACATGACAAGGGTGCCTAAGCCTACCAAGTAAAGAGATCTCATTCACAAAACTTTCATCCATTATGTAGGGACAACTAGGTCTACTAAGCAAGTCACCATATCAACATAGAGAGACTCTATCACGTACCAACATTTATAGGAACATGTTGTGACACCCGGATCCTAGACCCCTGATGAGCCCGGCGTCGTTAACCTCTCAGAGGTCGCAAACAAGCCTCTTCTTAGCTTTCATAACAATCATACAGTTAAATTTTGCGAAAAATTAAAACTTTTAACTTACTATTGAAGTATACTCAGACTTCATACTTAAGATTTATAAAGACATACGATATTCTAAAACTGTCTCACATATATAGAAACCATCTAAGAGTGCAAATCTGGACTTAGCCAATAATAGTCAATATGCCATATAGGTCTTAATACAAAAGAATCCAAATGGAAATAACATATTCTAGAAACTAATAAGTCTTCATAGGCTTGAATATAAATGATAGCGTCCCAAACATGAGGACCTACAAAGACTTGGAGAAAGAGTTCCAAGCTTCTTCAAATCGACCTCTTTAACTTCAATGGACGGAACCTACAGTTGTAGTATTATAAAGTAATGAGGTTAGTACGCCACATGTACTAAGTATGGGTATATGCACATAACACTTAAGGACAAGTATGAAAAAGAATCATTCATTATCTCTTTAGAAAAAATTCTAAGTCATATGAAAATCTTCAATGCACATACCATATAACGTATACACGTTAAGGATTCCATTACTTAAAGCATGATCACAAGTAAAGACATATTCTCATAGAGTCATGTTAAAATTTCACATTCAATAGATCATATATACACAACATACAAAATATTTACCAATGACCTCATCCCCAACCTACAAGTGCAATGGTAATGTGAAGCCCCACAACCCACATAACCGAGTAGATAAGGTAGGAGACCATAACTAAAGCCTTGCTTCATATAACTTGTAACATAGTTAGTCATCACTTCATATAGCAATATAACCAAACAACGTACTTATCATAATGACCGACATTCATGTAAGAGTAACATCATATATCATAAGCATCATACCTTTCACGTTATCATATTCATACAAACAATCTCCTATGTAACGTATTCATCATAATGACCAACATCCATATAAGAGTAACATCATCTATCATAATCATATAAGGATCAACATTCATATAAGATTAACATGATGCATCATAAATATATATCTTTCATGTTATCCTATTACATAAGAAAAATCTCCTAGGACTTCCCTTAGAGTCAACTTGTGCAATGTCTAGGTAGCGTCCCATACCACTACCTATACTAAGCAAACTCCTCAAGTCACCCTATTCGACGTTCATTTGCTAGTCTTTCATTTTACATGAGGGAACATACGCATTAACCGACATACACCATGTGAGGTAAATATGGAATCCGGTGTCTTCCCCACACCGAAAAGAGGTAGTCTACCGGACAAACTAGAACCTAACATGACGTAGCTTTCTAGGTGGATCCACTAGGTAGTATCCTATGGTGGCAGCATAGTTCAAGAACAAGGAGATGTATTAGAGACCCATCGTTCCACATTACATGGCAGCCTCAATCTCATGAGAATCATTGTGAACCTACCTTCCCGCTAGGGAAGGGACACTTCTCATATCTAGTTCATCGGTGCTTAGCTTAAGTCCCTTTCTTGAAAAAACCTTTAAGTTTTCTTTTAGCATAAACTTATCATAGGTCATAGGAGGTTAACTCCCTGTATAACATGATCATGAGCTCTTTTAGATTAGATGAGAATTTCCTTTCAACGTAACCCTTCATACGTGATATTTACATGGCATAATCGTCTTGTGTAAAGCATAAAAGAGAGTATCATAAATTGCATATTCGTATTCTGATCATAATCTCAAAAGTAACGTGTTCATAGCCCAACATATTCTCATAGCAACATCATACATACTTTTCATAACATAGCATCATAGTTTATAGGCTAACATAAACATTTAAGAGTAATCACGCTTAGAAGACTTACCTCTTGCTTCCAATAATCTTACTCATCATGCAATATTCATAATCATACATACTTAAATACTCAATGGCATAATCAAGAACAACTCATCAAATCATGTACACGATCAATCAATATCATAGGAGAAGGGAAACGGGTCATAAAAGGGTTCATTCAAAACTCAAATTCCAACCCTAACGTTTACACGTTATCAAACACTGGAAACAACCCATTTGAAACCATCACTTAGAGAAAGATCATGTATCACACGACATTCAAACATTATCATTCAATTACACAACAATTCATGTGAAATCAAATATAGAAAATGTTTACTTTTCATCGAAAATCATAAATCTAGGGTTAGGAAGAAAATCCGTTTTGAAGAGTAAAAACCCTAGAATTTGAAGTTATTGAACACTTATATTGAAAGGACCTCTTGGGGAAAGGAATCCCAAGAGTCAAAAACCCATACTTTATAGATGAAGAATCCACGAAATCTGATTGGAAACTTCAAAACCTTCGTCATCTTCCTTAAGGTTTTTTTTTTGTTCTTCAATGGAGTTTGGAAAAGAGAGCGTTCTTGAGTGATTGAGAAAATTTTCGTTTGATGTGACTTGGGACGTGTAACAGTTGTCTAAGATTGACCTAATATCAATATATAGTCGTCCCATGAATTACCCAAAAGACCCTCCACTTAAATTACCAAAACGCCCCTCCTAAATTAACTAAAAATAGGAGAACATTTGACTTAGCCAAATTCTAAAAATTTGCTTAAGGGTCTCGGGTTTGACCATTTAAATTAATTATTTAGGTTGCTAATTTAATTAATTAAGTAACCTCGGGTAATTACTAAAGTACCCCTAAGTCGTTAGGACCATAACCAACCCCTTTGCACCATCCTAGGTTAGGTACTAGGATGTTTCTTTAGTTAACTACTCGGCTAGTGTCACCCAGTTAGGTCTTAGGATCTTGGGCACACTAGTTAGTTAATTTTAGTTAGTCCTAGGTTAGTTAGCTTGTTAGGTAAGTTAGTTAGAGGCTAGGGTTTGTTAGGAAGCTAGGCCCCACGTGGCTTGACCCTACGCGCGCCTGCCCCATAACCGTCCTAACAGAATTTGGTTGGGCTTGGTCGCTTGTCTCTCGTCCGGTAGCACATGTGTTTCTGTGCACTTCTTGTCCCAAGGATCCTCACTATGTCTGTGGTCACTACTTAATCTACATGATCATTTTAAATGATCATGTGTTATGGTTCCTAGGCTTGACACTTGGATGCCTCGTACCTAATGTGCTAAGAATTTAATAATTTTAGCTTAGGGTCTTCATTGCAGGTACAATTCCTAAACAAGCTTGGATTGGAGAATTTGAACATCAAAGTGTAATTTAAGTTACTTGTTTATACATAAAAATTGACTAACACTCTTAAGCCAATATTCTCTAACATGCCCAATATTACGCAATATTGGGCATTGGGATGCCTATGTACCCCAATACATATTCTTAAAACCTAATAGACTCTTCACTAGACAAGTATATTTTCGGGAATGTTACATGGCACTTCAGAAGTGTCACACGTGCTTTCATTCACAATGTCACATAGCTTTATACAAGATCACCTCATTATCATATGAACACCTTGCAATTATGAACACTACACAAGATCACATATGTATCACATAATAACTTCACTTTATACATTCATATCTACCCTAATATGATATAACTACAATTCACAGAATAATTCCAACAATCGTTCTCATAGAGTAGTTAATTTACATAATAGTATTTGAGAAGGTACTATCTCTAAGTCCTACCCACTTAAAATACCACTACAAAGAAGGGATCCACAAGGGTCTACGTATCAAGGTTTATTAGGATAGATAATTCCTGAAATGGGTACCATGCTAGGTCTATCTAATTCACTTAATAATAAACCTTCTGTAACATTACAGAAAATGTACTTGTCTAGTGAAGAGTCTAGTAGGTTTTTAAGAATGCGTATTGGGATACATAGGCATCCCAATGCCCAATATTGAGAAATATTGGGCATATTAGAGAATAGTGGCTTAAGGGTGTTAGCAAAATTTTGTGAATTAACAAGTATATAAAATATAATTCAAGCTTCTTTAGAAATTGCACCTGCAATGAAGACGCTAAGCTAAAATAACTATATTCTTTATATACCCTTCATTAGTTACTAGTCATCGAAGTGTCAAGCCTAGATACCATAGCACATAACCATTTAAAATGATCATGTAGATTGAGCAGTGCCCAAGGACATAGTGAGGATCCTTGGGACAATAAGTGAACATTCCAAATGAACCTTCCAGAATGGTTAGTTAGGAAAGTGCACGGCAACACATGTGCAACCGGACGAGGGACCAAGCTAACCGATTCGGTTAGAGCTGTTGGGGACAGGCGTGCGTCCGGGTCGAGCCACGTAGGGCCAAGCTTCCTAACCGGTCCTAGGCTCTAACTAACTGACCTAACTAACAAACTAACCTAGGACTAACCAAAAATAACTAACTAGTGGACCCGACAACCTAAGACTTAACCGGGTGACACTAAGCCGAGTAACTAACTAAGAAACATCTTCGTACCTAACCTAGGATGGTCCAAAGGGTTGGTTATGGTCCTAACAACTTAGGGGTACTTTAGTAATTACCCTAGGTTACTTAATTAATTAAATTAGAAACTTAATTAATTAATTAAATTAGTCAAAACCGAAACCATTAAGCATAATTCCAGATTTCGGTTAAATCAAGTATTCTCCGATGTTTAGTCAATTTAGGAGGGGCATTTTGGTAATTATTTATTTTGTTTAATTTAATTAAGTTATATTGTGTAAGTTGAATTAGTTAATATTCAGTTCCTAAAGACTTAGACTCACGTTATTCATCAGTAAACCTTACGACTAAAAACAAGTGAAAACGTAAGCAAACCCTAGGCAATTTCATACAGTTCTTCAAGGTTTTCGTGCAAAGTGCAAGGTGATCTTCGTAGATTCAATTCTACAGTAAGGTATGGGTTTTCTCTCCTGGATTCATTTCTACAAGAGTCTTTTCAAACGTTTTGAATTAAAAAATCCAAAAACTAGGGTTGTTCCCAGTGAATCGCATGTTCATCTCCCTAGTTCTCCTTATTTCCGATTCTAGTAGTTTGTTTAAATGTAAATCTCAAGCATGTTGTTAGTATGTGGTGGTAACTGATCATTATGTGTATGTTTTCGTGATTATAAACCTACATGTTAGATCTGTATACTTAGGGTATTATTTACATGAGATGATAAATGTTGTAATACCAACTTGTGTTCGAGAAGATGAAATTGTTTCATAGACTAATCAATGGTTAAAAGTTGGCTTGTTTAACATGATAGATTACTATAATGTACTCATGAAATAATTGAATTGGCTAGTGATAATATCATAGTTTGATTTATGCCAACAAATTGGCTAGCAACATTATTTCCAAAATATGTGAAGTCATACCAATTTTAACTCAATGAAATCATAACATAGGGTATGCCAATCAGTGGGACAAGTCCCAACATACCCTATCCACACGAACTTGTGAACGTAATAACATTGAATAAGACCTTATAAGTTTTTTAAAGAATTGTACAAGACTATCAATTTACGTTGAACAAGATAAGGTGAATAATGAAATAACTAAAACCTTAAGTTATGAAATTGACCTAATATAGAGTGTTACAGGAAGTGATGCAGACCTCACTTACACTTGAAATATTATGTCAAAGATACTCACATAAGAGGGTGCTAGAAGCCGTGAGACAGGTCTCACTCGCACCATGATGATAATCTAAGATTTAAGTTCATATTCATCAAGTGTAAAAAAGGGATGACCAGTAATCCACCAAGTTAAGTATACCTCATACTAGAAGCAAGCTTCCATAATGTTTGAGTCAACTCTAAAAGTTATAAAGTAAAATAAGTCTATTCTTAGCAATGATAGACTAGCAATGAGCTTGTTCCAGCACATATAGGCCTCATGAGATGAGATCACCACCTAGGTGGACCAGGCTCTCCGAAGTCTCCTAGTCTTTGAACTATGTTGCCAACATAAGGACTAGCCACCTAAGAATGCTAGGTAGTTTTCATTTCACTTTGGCCGGTTATACCACCTATTTTTGGTGTGGGGGAGACACTTGATTTCATGTTTAACTCACATGATCTATGTTAGTTAAAGCTCAAGAAAGTATTCGGTTGACTTTAGCCGTGAACCACCTCTTTTTGGTGTGGTAAAGACATTGACTTTGGTTTCACTTTAGCCGGTGAACCACCTCTTTTCGGTGTGGGGAAGACACTGAGCTCGGTTTCACTTTAACCGGTGATCAACCTCTTTTCGGTGTGGGAAAGACACTGGATTTCATATTAGCTCGCATGATCTATTTCAGTTAATGCTAAAGACTTCTTTGAAGAAAGTAAGAAAGAATGAAAGTAGCATGTTCAAAGTGAACAACAGATGAAAGAAGAAGAATGTAAGTTCAAAGTGAACTAAGTAAGCAAGAGCTTAAGAATGTCAATCATCAATATTTGATAAGAATGAAGTTTTAACAAGTTAGTGGTTTATGCCAATGTTGGAGTATGAATATACGCCCCAAGATCTATATATTATGCAAAAAATCAAATAATGGGCATAGCCAATAAATATTGGCTTATAAATACATTCATGCCCAATTTAACAAAGAATGAGAAGTATAACTCATGAGTAGAGTAGCCAAATCATTTCCTTAGTTCTTTGGATTACTTACTCGATTCATTGTAAGTATGGGACTACAATCAATCATTGCACTTATAAGTAAAACATAGGATCAAAGGATATCATTGAACTACACAACAAGAAGCCAAAAGAGACTGAAAAATAAACTAAGGCATGGGAGAAGAACTCTCGGACTAAGGGAGCAAATTTTTTAAGTTTTGTTTAAGTTGTTCTAAAATTATGTTCATGATTCCAAGGTCTTATTTTCATATGGAAAATTAGTTGTGTGCCTTAAATGCATGAGAACATGTCATATTCATAGCATGATTCACGAATAACGAATTAGGAAAGTATAGTGACTTCACTTTCCAGAAAGAGCATGTTGTTTTAGGAAGAGATTTCCTTGATCATGCATAGTCCTAATGTGTTTATGTTCATACACCTATACTTAGTACAAGTGTGTACTAACCCCATATATTATTACTGTTTTTATAGGCGCAGGTCTGAGAGAAGATTGAAGATTCAACGAAGCGGTTTGGATTAGCGATCTCCAGACTTTGGTAGGTCCTCTTGAGTTAGAGGATGCTATATTTATGATTATAGCTTAGTACATTAGACATAGCTGGTGGATGTAGTCCCTAGCGTTTTATTTCAAACATTTGTTCAAGCATTTGTAATAAAGCCGATTTGGCAAACTATTATTATTATTATGATTCATCATATCGATTGTTTAGTCTATTGTTATATTGTTGCTTTATGTTGAGCTATTAGTATATCACTCTATGCAGTTATATGAAGTCTATGTATACTTCAATAAAAGTTTTAAATTTTCCGCAAATTTAACTTTATGATTGTGATGAAAGCTAAGAAGAGGCTTGTCTGCGACCTCTGAGAGGTTAACGACGCCGGTTACATCTGGTGTCTAGAATTCAGGTATGACAAACTTGGTATCAGAGCATGAGGTTAAATTACCTCGGATCTAAAGCTTAAAACAACCAGGTTTTTAGTTTCTAACTTATGGTTGTGAAGTGCACCACAATCATGACTTAGTGACTTTGTGATGATAGGAATCGTCCCTTCTTCTACTCTTTATCGTGTTGTCTAGAGCTTTGACATTTTGTGTCATTCTAGCATCTAACTTCCTTCTTGTGTGTACCTGTAGAAAATGAACACAAGAAGAAACCCAGGCAGAAGAGTTGAAGAAGAAGCTGCTGGAGGCAACCAAGCTCCTCCTCAAGCCCCAGCTGCTGAAGTACAAGTGCCTGTCAACCCAG